>CABHPQ010140044.1:1946-30133 GCA_902168405.1 Peromyscus aztecus | reverse complement strand
TCTCTCTCTCTCTCTCTCTCTCTCTCTCTCTCTCTCTCTCTCTCTCTCTCACACACACACACACACACACACACACACACACACACACACACACACACAAACTACAGCCCTAGAGAACCACCAGTCTACTTTTTAGGTTTATTTGCTCTGAACATTCTTTATCAACTATGTGCCCTTTGGTGATGGCTATTTTCAGTTAACATAGTCTTAGAAGGCTCATCCCAGTTAATAGCATGTATCAGAATCTTCTTTTCATGACTGAATATTATTCTGTTGTTAACACATTTTATTGATGTTTATCAGATGATGGGCATTTGAGTAGTGCTTTGGTAACTATTGGTGCACAAATTTTTTAAAAAGTTGAAATTTATTTATGTTATATGTATGGGTGTTTGACCTACATGTATGTGTCTGCACTGTGTGTGTTATGTCTGCAGAGGCCAGAAGAAGGTGTTAGACCTCCCAGAATTGGAGTTAACAGACACTTGAGTGAGGCACCCTGTGGGTGCTGGGAACAGAACCTAGGTTCTCAGGAAGAGCAGTCAGTACTCTGCCCGCTGAGCCATCTCTCCAGCCTTGATATACAAATCTTGATGTGGTTGTGTGCTTTCGTTTCTCTTTGCAAAGTTACCACACCCTCTTAAAAATCCTGTCAGAAACTGTGAGACTGTCAGAAAAGATGTAAAAGTAGAAGCCAGTGTGACTGACAGTCACACCTACAAAATGTTAGTGTATGTTCTTGTATTCTCTTGTAAAGCATTTAATAAGCAACAAGTGCTAAACCGCATTGGTCAAAGAGAATTGAAAGGACATTTCCACAGTACACAGTTGCGTTTTTCTAAGTGTTCCATGGCATGAGTGTGGCCATTCTGACATTACAGGTAAGTGCAGGAAAACAAATACTTGCAGATAGTAGTCAAAGGTAAAATGAGCATGTGAAGATTGCTTTGACATTTTGCTCTAAACATAGAGTATTTCTCTAGAAAATTCAACATGTGTCAGGTATTGGTAGAGTTGGTTCAAATGCTCATGAAGGTTTTTGTGGGAGTTTTTTAAGATTTATCTGATTTTGAGAACTGAACTTTTGCAGACTGCTAAAGCCTCTCACATTGAAGGTTAGTACATAATTGGTGAGTCCCGAGACACTCCATTTCCTGCAGTAATTCTTAAGAGGGCCTTAGTTCGGTAGGGTTCAACTGGGCAGTGGTGGCGCACACCTTTAATCCCAGCGCTTGGGAAGCAGAGAGGGGGCATGGAGGCAGATCTCTCTGAGTTTGGGCTGGCCTGGCCTATAGAGTGAGTTCCAGGACAGCCAATGCTACACAGAGAACCCCGTCTCAAAAAAACAAAAGAAGAAAAAGAAAATCTTAGTACAATGGCTCCAAAAATTTTTTCTAATATAAGACTAAATAATTAGAGAAAGATGCCCTGTTAACGTAAGTATGCAACTGAAAAGCAAAAGGCTTAGCCTGGCCCCCAAAACTTGTTACAACACTATACCACCTACTTCTGAGTACCTGGAGAGGCAGGGAGAAGCTGGCAGTAAGGTTTCCTGCTGTTCAGTGTGCTGGGGCATGTGCTATACAATGGGCACAAGTGTGTTTAGAATAGCCATTCCAGCTGAAGTTTCAGATCTGTACTTGCCATAGCATAATATTAAGCACTGTTCATGCTAGCAGTAAATTTAGTCCTTCATCCTCTTTGCCAAATAAAGCCAATTGCTGGTGGCCTATATGACTGGCACATGGCTTCTGTTCTCATCGTATTGTCTCTTTGCTGAGCACACACAAAGCTTGTTGGTTCAGAAGTTCCAAATTGGAATGATCATAATTTAATCACCGAGTAATTTTATATTACTTAATATTGCCAGAGAATTCATTATAGTGGGTAATGTGGTTAGTTCTGTAAAGATGATGTCATCAATATGAAGTTCTCTATCTAGCATTTATCTAGTAGTTATCTGATGTGCTCCTAATGACATTAAGAGAAAATAGCAGTTGATTTGCTCTGGCTTATAGCACAATAGCATCTTACATCCCTTCCTGTTCTTGCAAGACAGCCATGATAAAAGCACTGGGAAACTTAAACTGCAACTAAGGGCTTCTGGATTTCAGGGTCAAAGAGAAATGAAACTTAAGAATTGGTGGAGTGGGGCTGGAGAGATGGCTCAGAGGTTAAGATCAGGGACTGCTCTTCCAGAGGACCTGGGTTCAATTCCCAGCACCCACATGGCAGCTCACAACTGTCTGTAATTTCAGTTCCAAGGGACCCAACACCCATGGCAAAGCACCAATGCACATTAGGTAGGTAGGTAGGTAGGTAGGTAGATAGATAGATAGATAGATAGATAGATAGATAGATAGGTGGAGGGTCTGGAGAGGGATGGCTTACTAGTTAAGCTCACTTGATGTTCTTCCAGAGTTTGTTTCCAGTATCCGTATCAGGTACCTTATAAGCCCACCTCCAAGAATCTGTGTTGGGAGCGGGCCAGGGATCAACTTGACATTAGCTAGAATCATCTGAGAACCTTAATCAAGAAAATGCTTCTATGACATTAGCCTGTAGGTATTTTTTTTTCTTTTCTTTCTTTCTTTTTTTTTTTTTTTTTTTTTTTGAGTCAGTGTTTCTGTGTAGCCCCTAAGCCCTAGTTATCCTGGAACTCTCTCTGTAGACCAGGCTGGCCTCAGACTAAGAGATCTGTCTGTCTCTGCCTCCTGAGTGCTGGATTAAAGGTGTGCGCCACTGCCCTGCCAACCCAACCAACCCCTTGCAGGTTAATGATTGATGTAGAGCCCGGCATAGTGGAACATACCTTTAATCCCAGCACTCAGGAGGCAGAGGCAGGTAGATCTCTGTGAGTTTGAGGACAGCCTGGTATACATAGTGAGTTCCAGGACAGCCAGGGCTACACAGAGAAACCCTGTCTTGGGGAAATAAAAATAAAAAATGACTGATATAGGAGGGCCCAGCCCACTGAGGGTGGTGCCACATCTGGATTGCTGGCTCTGGATACTGTAAGAAAGCACACTGGGGCTGGAGAGATGACTCAGAGGTTAAGAGCACAGACTGCTCTTCCAGAGGTCCTGAGTTCACTTCCCAGCAACCACATGGTGGCTCACTACCATCTGTAATGAGATCTGGTGCCCTCTTCTGTCAAGCAGGCATACATGCAGACAGAACATGTATACATAATAAAAAAAAAAAATACATCTAAAAAAACCAGAAAGCACACTGAGCAAGCCACTAGTAGCCAAGAAGTGTTCCTCATGGTATCTGCTTCATCCTGGAATTCTTGCCCTGGCTTCTCTTCATGACGGACTGTGATTGAGATATGTAAACTGAAATACAGTCTTTTCCATCCCAAATTGCTTTTTGGTCATGATGTTTTATTCTAGACGTGGAAATCCTAACTAAGGCGGGATCTGACTCCTTCTGGCCTCTGAGGGCACCCGTACAGGCAGTATCCATTCACACAGACATAAGCACATATATAAATAGAATAATAATTAAATCTTTACAAAAAATTGATGGGGAAAGTTCATTAAGCCATGGATAGTTTTTAAAATTTTTTTAAAGATTTATTCTTGTTTATGGGTATTCTTGTGTCTTCATATATACAAACACCACATGTGCATATATGTATCCAAAGAGGCCAGAAGAGAGGGGCAGAGAGCTGGAGTTACAAGAAGCTGTGAGCTACCCAGTGTAGATATTGGGAACTGAACTCTGGTCACTGCACAAGCAGTGAGTGCCCTTAGCCCATTGAGCCACACTTGAGTTCCCTGTAGTCATGTATACTTTTAAAGCTCTGCTTCTGTCTTAGGGTTTCTATTGCTGTGAAGAGACACTGTGACCACAGCAACTCTTATAAAGGAAAACATTGAATTGGGTGGCTTACAGTTTCAGAGGTTCAGTCCATTATCATCATGGTGATGTGCAAGCAGACATGGTACTGAAGAAGTAGCCAAGTGTCCCTACATATTGATTTGCAGGCAACAATGAAGTGGTCTGTCTCACTGGCTGTGGCTTGAGCATGTATGAGACCTCAAAGCTTGCCTTCACAATGACATACTTCCTCTAAACAAGACCACACCTAGTCCAACAAGGCCACTCCTCCTAATAGTGGCACTCCCTTTAGGGTCCATTTTCTTTCAACCCACCACACCTTCTATTTCTTAGTTTGTAAGATTTCTTCAAAATATTGTTTTTTGTACTTGCCTTATCAGTCCACACTCCTGGGGCTGAGACTCTTTAACTGTAGTACAGCTTTAGTCTTAGGTAAGTTTGACCCCTCACCCTTCATTGTACTGATGTAGCTGGTAAGTTATATTATGGATCATATTGTGGACAAGTGAGGTGAAAGACTACTTTCTTATAGAATTGGACAATTTACAGTTCTTACCCTTAGGATTGTTAACCAGTAGACAAGCTTTTATTGAAGTTAAAAGTCAACATATTGGCTATTACTTCCCTAGAGTCATCGGACATTAGTAATGGATAAATAAGATTGGCTGTGGCTAAAGGAATGTCAGGAACTTGGAGGCTAGGCAAGAAAAAGAGTTTTATCAGTCATAGGAGGACGGGACGGATAGAACAAATTTCTAAATAGTTATCTTCTTTTCAAACACTTTCCAAATTCCTATTTTGGCTAAAGGTAATTATGTTTACTGTGGTTTGCTGAGGTATGTAGCTCAGTGGTAGAGCCCTCTGCTAGTTAATACATAAGGCCCTGGATTGGATGCCCTGTACTGAAAAAGCAAAACCATGAAACCCTTCTATGGGCTGTGTTAATAGACCAAGTTTGTAATCCTAATAGTTGGGTAGCCAGGGCAGAAAGATGAGTTCCAGACGAGTCTGATTTACATAGCAAAACATTGCCTGAAGAAAACTAATAATGCTTTGTCACTCCAGTGTGTTCTTTCTAGATTGTTTTTGTTTTAGGTGGTTATGAAGCCCAGGCTGGCCTCTGGTACAGCAATCCTCCTGCCTCCCAAGTGCTTGGTGGCACATATGTGCCACCATGCCCAGCTGTTTGTAGATGTTTTGTTTGTTTGTTTGTTTGTTTGGTTGGTTGGTTGGTTGGTTGGTTTTTCTAGACAGGGTTTCTTTGTGTAGCTTTGTGCCTTTCCTGGAACTCGCTAGGTAGCCCAGGCTGGCCTCGAACTCACAGAGATCCGCCTGCCTCTGCCTCCCGAGTGCTGGGATTAAAGGCGTGCGCCACCACCGCCCGGCGTAGATGTTTTAGTGTAGCTACACTGACAGGTTTGTGTAAGGCTTGCTTTGTTTATTTGTTTGTTTGTTTGTTTATTTTTGGTTTTTCGGGACAGGGTTTCTCTGTGTAACAGCCCTGGCTGTCCTGGAACTCACTTTGTAGACCAGGCTGCCCTCAAGCTTACAGAGGTGTACGCCACCACGCCTTCCTTTGTGTATCTTTATGACTAACTGGGGCACAGAAACTCAGTGTTGCATTCGTATATGTAGACTCATTACTTCAAAGCTGAATGTCATTCTGAGTCTTCTAGACAGAGGCCAAGTAGAGCAGCTTCTTGTGAGAACATGAGAGGAGTGGCACCTGTTACACACAAGGAAGACATATGCTGAGGTTTAGATTTGTTGGCTGTGACAGGATTTAGCTGGCTCCATGACCAGCCTTCTTTATGGACTTGGAACTCTCCAGAAGTCATATTTGTATGTGGCTTTGGAAGTAGTTATTTAGGAAAATGCGAAGAGTTGTTCTTGGATTGAAGAATTTAGTGGATTAGAGATGTCCCATTCACTAGAGGCAAATTCTAGACCATGTAGTAACCAGGCTTTGGATTGTGGATCATGAGCCAGCCAAGAAAGGACTCACAAAGATGATCTTGGGGCTATAGTTATAGGGTCAACTTTAGTTCTTAAATATGTTGGGGTTTGGGGATTTAGATCAGTGGTAGAACGCTTGCCTAGCAAGCATAAGGCCCTGGGTTCAGTCCTCAGCTCTGGAAAAAATAAAAAAATTAAAAAAAAATATGTAGACAAGAAACCCTGATTGTAGTTTGTTGTTTTTGCTCTTTTAGGGCCCGCCACCCAGCTCCCAGATAAATCACACACGGAGGCTTATTCTTATAAATGCCCGGTCTTAGCTTGACTTGTTACTAGCCAGCTTTTATTAACTTTAACTTATCCCGTCTACCTTTTGCCTCTGGGCTTTTCTGCTCCCTTACTTTTGTAAATCTTATTCTTACTCCGTGACTTGCTGTGTGGCTGGCCCCTGGAGTCTTCCTTGTTCTCTGGCTGCTTCTTTCTTTTCTCTTTCCTTCTAGATTTCTCCTTCTATATAGTCTCTCTGCCTGCCAGCCCCGCCCATCCTTTCTCCTGCCTTGCTATTGGCTGTTCAGCTCTTTATTAGACCATCAGGTGTTTTAGACAGGCACAGTAACACAGCTTCACATAGTTAAACAAATGCAACATAAACAAAAGTAACACACCTTGAAATAATATTCTACAACACCTGATTTGTTTTTTTCTTGTGTTTATGATGCATAGGTAAAAGTCTTTCTTATAGGTAGATTTCTTACACATGGATTCTTAGCTTGTAATTGCATGAAGTTATCATACCCTTTTTTGGTTTTGGTTTTTTTGCGGCGAGAGTTGGGTTTTGGGTTTTTTGTTTTTGTTTTGTTTTGTTTTTTATTATCAGCTTGATACAGTACAAATTCTTATCCTAATAGTGATAGTGAAATGTTTCATTGAGGCTTGCCCAGTAATTGAGTAAAACCAAAACTTATTATAAGCCACAGTCATCCTAGGGTCCCCTCTGCTATATAGCCTCCCTGGATCTGTGGGTTGCAGTCTGATTGTTCTTTGCTTTATATCTAGTATCCACTTATGAGTGAGTACATACCATGTTTGTCCTTCTGGGTTTGGGTTACCTCACTCAAGATGATATTTTCTAGTTCCATCCATTTGCCTGCAAATTTCATGATGTCATTGTTTTTCTCTGCTGAGTAGTACTCCATTATGTATATGGACCACATTTTCTTAATCCACTTTTCAGTTGATGGGCATCTAGGTTGTTTCCAGGTTCTGGCTATTACAAATAGTGCTGCTATGATTGAGCATTCCTTGGGTATATGCCCAGGAGTGGTATGTCTGGGTCTTGAGGTAGATCAATTCCCAATTTTCTGAGAAACCGCCATATTGATTTCCATAGTGGTTGTACAAGTTTGCACTCCCACTAACAGTAGAGGAGTGTTCCCTTTTTTCCGCATCCTCTCCAACATTGACTGTCACTGGTGTTTTTGATCATGGCCATTCTGACAGGTGTGAGGTGGTATTTCAGAGTCGTTTTGATTTGCATTTCTCTGATGATTAAGGATGTTGAGCATTCTTTAAATGTCTTTCAGCCATTTGTGATTCTTTTGAGAATTCTCTGTTTAGCTCTTTAGCCCATTTTTTAATTGGATTGTTCATTATTTTAATGTCTAGTTTCTTGAGTTCTTTATATACTTTGGAGATCAGTCCTCTGTCTGGTGGTGTTTTGTTTGTTTTTTAGGACAGAATTTCTCTGTATAACAGCTCAGGCTGTCTTGGAACTCTTGTACACCAGGCTGGCCTTGAACTCACAGAGATCCACCTTCCTCTGCCTCTTGAGTGCTGAGATTAAAGGCATGTGCCAGCACCACCACCACCACCACCACCACCCAGCTTGTTTTATTTTTTGTTTTAATCAGTTTAATCAGTAGCTTTGGCTGTCCTGGAACTTGCTCTGTAGAACAGGCTGGTCTCAAAACTCAGATCCACCTGCCTCCGCCTTCCAAGTGCTGGGACTTTCAGGCCTGGCTTTTTATTATTTTCTTAGATTAACAACAACTGAATTATTGCCTAGTAGTTAAAAGTTTTACTAACAAGCTCAGTAACTAAGTAACCTCCACTAGCCACATTGATTTCAGATGAACTGCCTTCATCAGGAAGGTTAATAATAAATCCTAGTATAAGATAAGCAAGGTTGTGTCAGGTTTGAACTACAGTGACCTAAAACCACCCAGGTAAGGTGAGAAGTGTTTTGGGGTTGACTAGGTGATGAGCGGTGTCTTCAAGAGCTGCTCATCTGAGATATATAGAAGTATGCATTTTCTTTAGATCATCCTCAGTTTATATACATTGGGGAATGAACTATTAAGCAATTACACATGCTTGCCTAGTGCCCTCTGAGGCTAGAAGAGGACATCAGATTGCTCAGAAACTGGAGGTACAGACAGTTGTGAGCCACCACATAGGTGCTGGGAATCAAACCCAGGTCCTTGAGAAGAGCAGCCAGTGCTCTTAACCCCTGAGCCATCCCTCTACCCTATTTTACCTTCAGACAGAGGCTCACTGTGTAGCCTTGGCTGGCCCAGAGCTCACTTCATAAACCATTGTGGACTCAGATGCAGACATCCACCTGCCTCTGCCTCAAAAGTACTGAGATTAAAGGAATACACTACCATTTCTAGCCTAGAATGCTTTTACCGTGGTCCATACACTGGAGATATTTCTCAGTGAAAAACACTTACTATCATGTACAAAGCCCTGGGTTCGATCTCCAATATCACAATAAATATGTAAGTAAATAAATAATATGCATACATTCATACAGTTGGTTCTTATGTTCAGATTGTACTTAGTGGAACATATTAGTGTTCTCTGGGTTTTAGGGTGCTACATCTTTGTTGTTGCTCTTTCCCATAGAGAACAGAACTACCTGGTTTAAACTTAAAATACTGGAAAGCCAAAGTACTAAGTGAAATTCACTAAACACATCATGTATGTTAAAAGTTCAAGTATGTGACTTAATTCTTAATTCCTGCTAACTTCTCTATTTAGGTTTTAGCTGCATAGACATTCTGTTAAAAGAGATTTCACAACAAACATGAATGAGAGCAGATCTTCCATTTCATCAACACATAGACTTAAGTCTGTCTCTCTCTCTCTCCCCTCCCCCACTCCCACCCCACCCATAGCTGTGTCTCTGGGGTTTTTTGCTCTTTATTTTGAGACTGGATCTCACTGTGTAACACAGGCTGGCCTTGAACTTGAAGTCCTCCTGAGTGTACAGGCTTGGGTCACCAAACCCAGCTAATTATAATAAATTCTTGAGTTCATCGTTTAGCAGTTAAGTTGTGAAACATGAAGTGGTCCAGATGTGATGCATTTACATTTGTGTGCCACACGTGCTATAGGAGGTCTGTGGTAGGCTGCTCCAGTTACCTCTTGACTGCTCTAGGCCAACAGAGATTCAGGGTCTTCCTTGCTCCAGCAGCATTTATTTTAGAGAATGTTACTTTTAATCTCATTTTTTAAAAGTCAGTCTACCTAAGAATATTTCTGATTAACTTTACTAAAATTTTATTCCAAAGGTGTCTGCTACCTTTTATAGCCCCCTTATCAAGTTTTTCTCACCCGTAACTGTGCAAGTTCTATGCAGTATAGGGTTGTCTGGTTGTTTAGGTGCATAGGTATTGTGGTTTGAGTATAAAGTGTCTCCAGCAGGCTCATGTGTTGAACAGTTGGCCCCCACCTGGTAGTACTATTTTGGGAGGTGGTAGAAACTTTAGGAGGTGGATCTAGCTGGAGGAAGGGGGTCACTGGAGGCATGTGTCTGACACTTATACTCAGTACCTGGTCTCTTACTTGCTGTCTGCTCTGACCAACAAGAACCTCCTCTGTGTTCTATCCAAAAGTCCATGGGGCCAAGCAGCCATTCGATGTGCCAATAAATCTTGCTCCTTTAGGTTGGTATTTGAGGTAGTGGACTTAATCTGTGCAGACATAACTAATGCAGGACTAGAGAGATGGCTCAGTGGTTAAGACTTCTTGCTTACAACCATGAAGACCTAATGCCAGTGTTCATATAACAGTGCATGTACTCAAGTACACCTATCATACAAATAAACTCTTTCCTAACAAAGTAACTAATGGCCAGGCATGGTGTGCACTCCCTTAATCCAAGCACTAGGGAAGCAGAGGCAGGTGGATCTCTGAGTTTGAGTCCAAGCCTGGTCCATGTAGTGAATTCCAGAACAGCCAAGACAAGTGAGATCCCATCTTCACTGATGATGACGACGACTGCGGCGGCGGCGGGTGTGGTCTTGTTTGAGGAAGTGTGTCACTGTAGGGCAGGCTTTGAGCTCTCCTACCCAAGCCATACCCAGTGAGATAGTTCACTTCCTTTTGCCTGCAAGTCAAGATGTAGACACTCAGCTACTTCTCCAGCACCATGTCTTGTGCCACCATGTTGTACCATGATGATAACGGACTAAACCTCTGAACTGTAAGCCACCCCAATTAAATGTTTCTTTATAAGAGTTGCCATGGAGCCGGGCAGTGGTGGCGCACACCTTTAATCCCAGCACTCAAGAGGCAGAGCCAGGTAGATCTCTGAGTTCGAGGCCAGCCTGGAACTTGCTCTGTAGACCAGGCTGACCTCAAACTCACAGAGATCCACCTACCTGTACCTCCTGAGTGCTGGGATTAAAGGCGTGCGCCACCACCTCCTGGCCAGCTGTTTTCTTGTCTGTCTATTTTGAGACAAGGTCTTTATGTAGCCTTGGCTGGCTCTCAAGGGCTGGGGTTAAAGACTGCACCGCCGTGCCCAGCTCTAGTTCAGTCATTATCCACCCTACCGCCACCTTATATTGTAGATAGTCCCATACCTGGCTGAGTAAATGAAGTGAAATTTCATGGTTGACTTTTTTTCTGAGCATGATAAAAAATTCCTATCTTGTTTGCAAGTTGATGGTGGGATTTTGAAAGGTCAGTGGCTGGTTTTTCCATGGTAGTCAAGGATATGAATAACATGATTGAGATCTGAGATGACCTTACTTAACCATAAGTTTGAATTACAGTGGCCAGAATCCCAGGAAAAGAGATCTGTGTAAGTCACAAGAGGAATCATGGGTTCTAGACCACAGGAATTGATCCTTTTCCCTGTCTAGTTGTGAATGATTTTTTTTCCCTCTTCTTTAAGCCTGCTCCTTACTGAATTACAGAAAGAGGGGAGTAGTGACTGTGGCTGGGACTGCCCAGAGTAGTAAGTATGTGCTGTTCTATTTGGTCCTGTTTGTGCTAGGCATGAAGTCCAGGCCTTTGGGCATGCTGGGCACATGTTATATAGCATTAGAGCTTGCTCTTGAAGAGAAATGAGGTGATTGTTCTAAGGGAGCTTTTTTTGCCTGTCAAGGTGAGAATTTGGAGTCCTGAATGCCGTCCATCTGAGGTCCAGCTTGACTGAGACATGGCAGAGGCGTTTTGTCAGGGCAGTTATAGAAAGAAAGATTTGGGGTCTTACTTACTTTTCTGTTGCTTATAGCCAAAGCAGCCTAGAAAGGAAAGTATTTAATTGGTACTTGCTTACAATTTCACAGGGTGAGTCTGTTACCATCATGCAGTAGGCATGGCCTGAAACAATAGCTGAGAGCTCACTCAAGAGCCACCTAACTCACCCCCTTTCTTGTCTGCAGGTGGGAGGGAAGCAGAGAGGGAGACTAGGCCTGACAGTGACTCACGTCCTCCAACAAGGCCACACCTTCTGATCCTTCCTAAACATTCCACCAGCTGGGAACCAGACATTCAAATACACATGCCTCTAGGGGTCATTCTCTGTGGCAGGGTCCTGCGCTGTTGTTCCCTTTGGGGGCAGGGGCCAAGCGGGCGCAGAGTCAATGACACAGACTCTGGGAGAATGTTGAAACAACACACTCAGTTTATTTAGGAAGAGGCAAGCCTTATATACCCTCCACCCCACCCTGGGGAGAGGTCTGATGAATATGTGTCTGCTGGTGTGACATGGCTGCCTCTCATTGGTCCAGGTCATCTCCAGCTCATGTCTCAGCTGCTGTTGCTAAGGCCCTTAGGCAGACCCAGGTTGGCTTTCAGAAAGTATCTTTTTTACTGGTTTGGGCCAGCTGGCCCTAAGCCTGTTAGGGATGAATCATCCCACAATTCTCATTCTAACCTCCACAGACTCCAAGGGCAAGGGTGTTCAGTGAGCCCACTGCCTTGATGATAAGGGGATGGGTTTTTACAAAGTTAATTTTAGGTATGTCAAATATGATAAAACTAGAAATATAAAGAACCTATTACAAAGATTTTGTAGTTATCAGCATACATTTACTGCTTTAATTTTTTTGTTTGTTTTTTGAGACAGGGTTTCTCTGTGTAGTTTTGGTGTCTGTCCTGTAACTCATTCTGTAGACCAGGCTGGCCTGGAACTCACAGAGATCTGCCTGGCTCTGCCTCCCAAGTCCTGGGATTAAAGGCATGCGCCACTGCTGCCCGGCTTAATATTTTTTAAAGATTTATGTATATAGTGCTCTATCTGCATATACACCTTTATTCCAGAAGAGGGCATCAGATCTCATTACAGATGGTTGTGAGCCACCATGTGGTTGCTGGGAATTGAACTCAGGACCTCTAGAAGGACAGCCAGGCTCTTAACCTTTGAGCCATCTCTCCAGCTCTATTGCTTTAATATTGTAAGACAGTGGGCTTCCAGAGCGAGTCTACAAAGCTAATTCTGTAGAGGAAGTGGATGGATAAAAGGGAAACCTATGGTAGCCTGTGCAGCCAGAGGATGGGCAGTACAAGGACAAAAGGTGGGTGAGCTAGGTGGCTCTTGAGAATGGAGGTATGGCTAGCTGAGGTGTGCACATGCATCTGGAGGTCAGAGAACAACCTTGAGTGTTGTTCCTTAGACACCTTATACCACTTGAGGCAGAGTTTCTCTTTTTTTGGGGGGGGGGGGTGTTTTTGTTTCTGGTTTTGGTTTTGGTTTTGGTTTTGGTTTTTTGAGACAAGGTTTCTCTGTGTGGTTTTGGTGCCTGGCCTAGAACTAGTTCTGGCCTGGAACTCACAGAGATCCGCCTGGCTCTGCCTCCCGAGTGCTGGGATTAAAGGCGTGTGCCACCACCGCCCGGCTGAGTTTCTCTTCTTAATAGTGTGCAATATCACCAAATACCGAAGCTAGTTGGCTGACACACTCCAGGGATCTGCTTGCCTCTGCGGCTCATCTCCTCTGCTGAATTACAAGTGTGTGCCCAGGGCTTTTCCATGCTTCTGAGAATTTAAACTCAGGTCTTCGTGCTTGGAGGCAAGCACTCTACTGACTGAGCCACCCCCAGCCCCACCTTACTTAATAGCTAACACCTGATGCTCACTGTAGTGCACAATGGTGGTATTTCCTGCACTGAATCTGAAAAGGCCAAGAATTTGCAAGTAAAAGTCCCTGAAATGATTGCTAATTGTGGTTTAAGTGAGACAAAGTGTCATTCCTAGATATCCACGGGGTTTATTTTGTTGGTTTGTTTTTCGAGGCATGGTTTCTCTGTGTAACAGTTCTGGCTGTCCTGGAACTCGCTTTGTAGACCACCAGGCTGACCTTAAACTCAGAGATCCACCTGCCTCTGCCTCAAAAGTGCTGAGATTAAAGGCGTCCACCACCACCATTTGTCGTGTCCACGGGATTTAACCCAAGAAATTCACTATACTTTTCTGTTTTAGTGTTGAAATAGAGGAAGGAAGAAAGAAAGAACAAACAATGGACACTGGCTCATAAGCAACCAAGAAAAAACATTAGCCATAGAATTCCCCTCCTGTGGGTCCTCTTTTTGAGTTATGAGCCACCCACTGTCTCTGTGCTTTAAGAACTGCTGAACTGCATGATTCATTTGAACATAACACGCCTGAAGAGCTACAGGTAGCTGGCGGCATTTCTACTCTGATGAGATGTCACATCTGTATTAATATTTTAGGCCAGTCCTTTGCTTAGTTTGAAATGTGTTTTATAGTTATTTTAGTGCTGTGTAAAAACGTCCTGATGAAGAACAGCAGTATTATACTTCTCTTTTTACAGGTGAAGAAGTTGAGGTGCGGAGAGGAGAGACTTAGAAGATCAGTGAGCAAGTTAGTGGGGGCCTGAGATTAGACTTGAGGCTCTAGTCCATTGTTCATTATTGAGGAACAAATATCCCTATGATGGAGGTGGTGCAGCCTGATGGAGTCTGCAAAGCCAGACGTCCACAGTGCAGTGGGTGCTAGTTGCTTCTGCTTACCCTCCTGAGGCAGCCCCTTAATGCCTCTAAAATAGATCCATGGTCTTGCCTGTGGTGAGAAGGTAGCGGCCACACAGTTTTCCGGAGAAGTGGTGAGAAAGGGTTCAGGAGCCAGGCATGGTGACGCACACCTTTAATCTCTAGTACTCTGGAGGCCGAGACAGCAGTTTTCTGTGAGTTCCAGGCCAGCCAGGGCTAAGTAGGGAGAGCCTGACTTGGGAAAAAGTCTAAAGGGAGGCTCTTCAACTGGAGCCTCTTGATTGCCACACCCAGATGTTTGGGATTGAGCCAAAAACCCACACACAGCCCTGCTTGGACTTTGGGGACAAGCAATGCTTAGACTGGTATTCCCTGACTGTTTGTAAACACAGGCTTACAGCACATGGATGCAGAAGCCTCTTAAGATTTTTTTTTTTACCTAATACTTCAAAAATATTCTAGGAAAGAAATTTCATTGTGAGAAAGGATGTTCTCATAATCCAACAATCAGGAGGCTGAGGCAGGAGGATCACCAAGAATTTAGAGCCAGACTGGGCTACAGAGTGAGACCCTGTCCTAAAAAAACACCAACAAAACAGAGTTCATTGTGAATTTTTCTTAGTTTGTAGTTTGGATTTTCTCTGTCAGCGCCTTTGGTTTTGGGGGTTTTTGTTTGTTTGTTTTGGTGCCCAAAGCGTTCCAAGTGCTCTGTTACTGAGTTCTATCCCAAGCCTCGTCTTACCTTGAATGAAGAGTCTGCACATCTTCACCTGCAGAGCATGCTGCTTTACCCAGTTGTCACGGCTGGCCATTTGAGGAAGCTCTCGCTGCTTCCTAGTAGCCAGAGCCAGAAGCTTCTGGTGCCCAAAAGGTATATCATCTCCACCCAAAGCTAATGTGGACTTTTCCTTTGCTGCTTTTCTGTTTTACAGGTGTGACTCAGCACATCTGTAACATGGATCAGAAGTGTGTTAACACAGGAAGAGGGTGTAAGCAGGAAGGGAGAACCAATAATTAAGGGTTCTTTTGTTTGTTTGGGGCAAACACATTGGCAAAACTTATTGGTAGCTTGAGGAAACTTGAAAGTAGTGGGAAAGTTTATGCGATCTCTCCCTCGGACACAGGCAAGCCCTGGATCTGCAAGAGGTGGTCTGCAGTATTTCTCTAGCCCCAAAACCCTCTGAACATCCAAGAGAACAAAACCTAGATTTTAGTTTTAAAGGGTTTTGTTGTTGTTCGGTGGGAACATTCAACAGGAATCCTTTCAGCAGCTCCTGTCATAAAACGTGGCAGTGAGCAGCATGGGATATTTCCTAGGCCGAGGGACTTGAAGATAAGCACGTTGCCACTGTGAAGTACTGCAGAGGCAACCTGGACAGTGTGTTAAAGCCCGTTCTGCTGGCCTGGCACTTGTGAGAAAGGGAAACTGTCTCTAGGCTTGCATGGCTCCCCTGAGCACTGTGCAGTTTTGCTGCAGACATGGAGAACTTGCCTCATCATGAAAGCGAGACAGTATGTTTCATCCATTGACAGAGGCAGCAAGGTGGGAATCCAGCCTCTTGGGCAAGTTCTATAACCTGTGTGCCTCAGTTTCTTTATTTGTGAAGTGGACTTGGTAGTGGTAACCACCTCATTGGTTGTAGTGAAGTATTCACCTAAGCTCAAAGTGTGTCTGGCCAAACCAAGTGTGGTGGGTCTCACCTATAATCCCAGCAACTGGGGGACTCGAGGAAGGAGGATCAAGAGTTTGAGGCCAGTGCCATGTGTTCATCTACCACTGATATTAACTGTGACTATTGCTATCTCTCCTGCTCTGGCATCATGGTTTGTACAACTATTTACTTATTTATTTTGATTTTTAGAGACAGGGTTTCTCTGTATAATAGCTCCAGCTGTTCTAGAACTCACTCTGTAGACCAGGCTGGCCTCAAACTCAGAGATCCCCCTGCCTCTGCTTCCCTAGTGCTAGGATTAAAGGCGTGCATCACCATACCCAGCCTAGATTTTTAAAACTGTGAAGTCTTAGGGGAATGTATTTTGTTTTTCCTTCTTGGTTAAAATTTTAGCACTTAGGTTCTGGTGTGTGGCACTTTACTATAATTTGGTTCCATGGGACTGTTGTGAAGAGAGCCTTTTAAAAGCCCAGGTAGAAACTTCTGAAGTGTGTCTTCACCTTCTGGATAGAGCTACTCGGTGTGAGAGCAGACCAAGCAAGCTGTCCAGAGACCTGGTACAGGATCTACTGCACACATATGAGTGTTTAAAATTAGGCTTAAATAAAACAAAAAGCTTATTTCCTGATTTACACTCACCGTATCTTTAGCAGACACATGTGATTTGTGGCAGATGTTTTGGACAGTACAGAGATAGGACATTTTTATCTCTGCACAATGTTCTGTTGAGAAGCACAACTCTACAGTATTCCAGGAAGTGAGCAGGAAGAACCTGCAGTCGGAAAGATTTTCTTCTCCCCCGACCCCCTTTCTTTGTATGGTGTTGGAATGAACCTAGGGCCTTGGGCCTGCTAAGTAAGCCCTCTACACTGCACTACATCCCTTGCTTTGTGGAGGCTTTTCTAGAGTGGAGTTGGGCCGTTTGTATATAAAGCTTTACTGGAGCATAGTCACGCCCATTTGTGGTGTTTATCTTTGGCTACTTGGTGCCACGTCGGCAGAGCTATACTGAACAGACCACGTTTGTTGGCCGCAAGATCTAAAGTATTCACTCCAATCATCTCAGTTTTTTTTTTTTTTCAACCTTGCCATATCTGTCATTTTCATCCAGACAGTCCTTTGTTGTGAGTGCGTCCTGTGCATTGTAACACTTTAATAGCATCCTTGGCCCTTAACCCAGTAGATGTCAATAGCATCCCACCCTGTTTTGATGACCAGAAATATTTCCATATCCTCCTAGATTCCGTGGGGAGCACAGACCTCAGGTAGGGAGGCTTGGAAAGCATCTACTAGTAACAGAGCGTAGGCAGTCATTTTGAAAATAGACCAGATCCAGTGAGAACAAGGAATAAAGAGTTTGTTACTTCAGTGTTCCTCCAGAGACAGGAGTGTTTATATGCAGGGTGGTTGGAGCAGGAAGAGGAGTGGAGGCATGGGGTCTGAAGCTGGCTGCTGACAGGCAGAGGCCTGTGGACGGAAATCACATCATCTCTGAAGTTGGGAAGTGTGGGCTGTGCTGTACCCAGGTTTTCAAGGCTTCTTCCTTTATACAGCACGGGGTAACCGATATCTTGTGGGTATACCAGTAAGACGAGGGTTAATATTAGCAGTAGGTTGCTTATCTGTCTTGTGGTTATTTATGATTATAAGTGGTTTGTATAGGTTTCTTTTACTTTTTTCTTTTCTTTTCTTTTTTCTGAGACAGGGTTTCTGTGGCTATCCTGGAACTTGCTCTGTAGACCAGGCAGGCCGGCCTTAAACTCAGAGATCTGCCTGCTTCTGCCTCCTGCCTCCCAAGTGCTGGGACTAAAGGCGTGTGCCACCATGCTGGGCTAGGTTTCTATCCTTATTTTGAATAATTGAAGAACTTAATTATATCTATATCCAGTAGAAGTTACTACCCATTCTTACAATCCAAGCACTCAGTACAATTATGAATTCAAGGCCAGCTGAGCTACTTAGTGAGATCTTGTCAAGGGACTTGGGGAACAGACTATTAAATGTCAAGTCCTATAAAAAGAATTTTCCATTCTTTTTTTCCCCTCCAAAGTAAGGTTTCAGTAAGTAGCCCAGATTGGCCTGGAATTCACTGGGTAGCCTGGAGTAAGGCTTCAGCCTCACGGCAGTTCTCCTGCTCTCCTGAATGGATGCTGACATTGCCTGTGATCCTGGGACCTGTAAGGTGAAGCAGGAATATAAGAGCATCCTCTGGTACACGTCAAGTTTGTGGCCAGCCTAAGCTAAGGGAGATCCCACATCACAAACAGCAACAATAATGATACAGTAGAAGGTTTTGAAAATGGTGAAACTTGGCTATTTTAAGGACTTACTCATAGGGCTGGAGAAATAGCTCAGTGGTTAAGAACACTGGCTGCTTTTCTAGGGGACCCAGGTTCAATTCCCAGCACCCCCATACAGTGACTAATAACTGTCTGAAACTCCAGTTCCAGGGGATCTGATACCCTCTCCTGTCAGCTGTGGACACTGCTGAAGTGTCCGCACTTGTGAAGTACACTCAGGCAAAACACCCACATCCATAAAACACAAGAGAATTTTTGAAAGGAAATGAACTCGCTTTGGGCTGGTGAGATGGCATCGTGTGAGTGAGCTGCTTGCATGCAGCCCTGAGTTAATGCCCAGAACCCTGTAAAGGTGGAGGAGAGAGCCAGCCCCACAGAGTTGTCTGACTTCAGCGTTCACACCACGGCGCATGCGCCCTCACAGTTGTCATGTGTGCTCACACAGTAATCAGTCTTTTCAAAAGAAAGAAACGACAGTAACTGGGGTTGGAGTAGATTATTGGAATATATTTTTCAGTAAATGATGTGTGTTTGTTTATAGGGTCTCAGTCTGGGAGATAGAGTACCTGGGAATTGAGAAAACAGGGCTGTGGCCGTGCTAGTCTAACACAAGGCCCTGGATTCAAACTCCTGTCAATGGGAAAATGGGGTGGGGAAAGGCTGGGAAAATTACCCTTCAAAGAGAATAATATTCTTTATATCCTAATCTGGTTCCTTAAGTTTAAATTTTAAAATGTAATTGATGTTAAGATTGTTGTTGTGGAACACACCTTTGTGAAAAATCATCCCCATGGTAGGTAGTTTAAGCAGGTGAGCAAGATGGGAGGTAGGCGGTGTTGGAGTGGAGAGGTAGCTCTGTAGTCAAGAGTGCCTCTCGGGAGAGCGGCCCTACACCTCCATTGGGCCACACAGTAGAGCTGGCCCTGACGGTGGAGGTGTGGGAGAAACCACCCTGAGGTGGAGAACTGGCCAGGGCAATGCTGGAGAGCTCACCCTGGTGGTGAAGACATGAGAGAGCTGGTGGGCTGGACCAACCCTGCAACTACCCAGGTCTAGAACCAGGGTTATGTGTTGATCCACCCCATTTGTGATCTGCTGGAGCACAGGTTGGGGGGTAGGTCCTGCGGACCCAGGGCTACACAGGGCAGCAACGGGATGTCCACTTAGAGTCCCAGTGAGGGTCCAGTGTCAGTGGTGTAGCAGAGACCAGGGGCCTTGAACCAAACCAGTGATTCTTTGCAATGAACATCTGCATGTAAAGATGTATGGATAAAGGGGTTTACTGAGTGACTCTGTGTCACATTGCAGCTTCCATGATGAGATCCCCTCCCCCCTTTCTTTCTTAAATCTTAAATTTTATTTTACTTTTGCGGGGAGATTGCAGGGGCTAATTTAAGAGGATGGGAGCTGGGTGGTGGGATCAGAAAACATGATGTGAAAGACAGGAAGAATAAATTTAAAAATGGAGTGCTTACTGCTCTTCACAGTTAGCGAACCTAACTGTGGTACCCAGCAATCCCTGGCCTTCATGGGCACCTGCGTGAACATGAGGCACATGAATAAAAATAAATCTTCAAGTGAGCATTCGTGACTACTGAACTCCAGTTAATTAGGTGAACTTGCATGTTGCCGTGAATGAAGTGTTTCTGCTTGTTTTTTCAGATCTTACCAATATATTTGAGTCCTTCCTGCCCCAGTTGCTGGCCTATCCTAACCCCATAGACCCTCTCAATGGTGATGCTGCAGCCATGTACCTCCACCGACCAGAAGAATACAAGCAGAAAATTAAAGGTAAGATGGCATGTACTTCTAGTTGGCCATTTAAAGCTGCCTTAAATTACTTAGTTCCTGCTGGGCGGTGGTGGTGCACGCCTTTAATCCCAGCACTCAGGAGACAGAGGCCAGCGAATCTCTGTGAGTTCAAGGGCAGCCAGGGCTACACAGAGAAACCCTGTCTTGGGGGAAAAAAAAAATTGCTCAGTTCCTCATAGTTCTTCTCTAGTCTAAAAAGGGATTGCTGTGCGCTACACAGACGCCATGTGACCGGCATGACCCCACTGGTTCTCTCTTAGGGGTCAGAATCCTGCTTTCCCATACTTAGGACCACTTGCATACTGATGCTGGAATTGGATTAAAAGGAATACGGTTGTGAAAGAACCTCTAAACCTTGATGAGTTTCATCAGCTTTCCCTTTCTTCCTCCTCTTCAGTGTGTTCTGGGGTTGAACTATACCCACAGCCCCTGGCTTGCCTCTTTCCCTTTATCTGTATCAAGGACTTGCCTAGTAAAAAGTATAGACGCATAAGCAGTAACATGAATGGAAAAGAACTTGAAGTGTGAGAGTGTGTCTGTTCTTTCTGCACAAACGGCAGGCACTGGAGTTCCCTCTTTTTAGGTAGTGATGTGCTCACTGCACAGAATGCAGAGCATCAGAATCCTCAATGTGTCCAGTCCATTTGCCAACAATGGCAGTATGTTAGGGGAGCTCGAGTACATAGACTGTCCCCTTTAGCTGTGCAAGGCGTGTGTTAATCTGTTTTCTTGTCCTCTGTAGCTAGAGCCCACTTATAAAATAAACACACCGACTCTTATATTATTTAAACTGCTCAGCCATTAGCTCAGGCCTACCATTGTCTAGCTCTTACTCTTATACTCAGCCCATTTTTGTTAATTTCTGTGTCACCACATGTTCCATGGCTTTCCCTGTTGCCCCTACATGATGCTCCCTGGACGGCAGCTGGTGTCTCCCTTCTCTGCCTTCCTGTCCTTTCCTTTCTCCTCTCTGCTAGTCCCGCCTATACCTCCTGCCTGGCTACTGGCCAATCAGTGTTTTATTTATCAAACAATTATCCACAGCAGTCCTCTCCAAGTCTCCATGGAGCATTGTTGAGTATTTTTGTTTAAATAAAGTAGAAATGGCCTGTTATTTATTTTCTTAGGTCTCAAGTACTTTGAAAATTTCAGACCTAATTTAATATACAGCACAGTAACTTACATAGCCAAACAACCATGTATTCCAAGAAAAATGCAGTTTCAACCAGAGAGAATTTTGTTAGGGAACTATGCTAAAATTTTGCCATAGCCTTTACTTGCCAGTGTCTGTAAAACATAGGTTTTGTAGTAAAGAAAATACTTCTGTAGTCCTTGTACTCATTATGCCTCAGCAATATAGCACTGCCTTACTGCAGTGCAAGTCTGCGCTGGTCCTAGTTACAAAAGGAACCAGGCCTGTGTCCATCTTGAAGAAGCTGCCTCTGTTTCAGGGACGACCCCACCTTTCTATGGTGTACATGCTCTGGGTCAGTCTGCCATTCTTGATATCTAAGGCAGTTGTGGCAGTCAGGCCTGAGCTCAGCCCTGCTTTCTATTGTTCTTTAGTGTGCTGCCTCCCCCGTTTTCCCTTTGCCCTTCGGGAAATAAGAGGTGCCCTGCCTTATTTCTCAAACTTACCTCCTCACCAGCTTTTACCCTTGCTCCTGTGGCCACTGGGGTCACCCATTTCCAAAGCCCTTGTCTGCTCCCGTGGGCCCTCTTAGGAACAAGCCTCCATGTGTCATTTCTGGCTCGTCCTTGCTTCCCTCTCTACCAGAGCTGTGGCCTGACTTCTTCTGAGTCTGTGGACCCTTCTCAGGTCCGTCTTCCTGGGCCTCGCTACATCTTTGACGCTTCCTTTCTGAACCATCTCTCATTCCATTCCCTGAATGTAGCCATTCTCTTATGACCAACTTTTGCTTAGACCCCCCAAGCTCCCTGTCTCCCCTGAGCTGCTTATTCATGACTTCAGGTAACTCTCCAGGTAGATGGACTCAAATTGGGTATGTCTAGGCCTGACCCTTCTCCCAGGGTGTCTTAGGACACTACAGTGGCAGTCACAGCGTGGTGTACTTGCATTACAGAGAAGTCCATAACTTTTCTCCCCTAGGTGTTAGTGTTTAGATCTAGCTGATGCTGTTTAAGAATGCAGGGATAGGGCCAGGTGGATCTCTGTGAGTTCGAGGCCAGCCTGGTTTACAGAGCAAGATCCAGGACAGGCACCAAAACTACACAGAGAAACCCTGTCTCGAAAAACGGAAAAAAAAAGAAAGAAAAAAAGAATGTAGGTGTAGGTCCTGGAGAGATGGTGGCTCAATGGCTAAGAGCATGAATCACTCTTCCAGAGTGTCATGGTTCTATTGCTGTGAGGAGACACCATGACCAAAGCAACTTAGAAAGGAAGCATTTAACTGGGGACCTGTTAACAAAAGGTTTGGCAAGATTAGTCCATTATCGTCATGGTGGGGAGTGTGGCAGACCGCAGGCGGACGTGGTGCTGGGACAGTAGCTGAGAGCTCACATGTGAACTATAACCTGGAGGCAGAGGGAGAGCAAAACTGGCCCTGGCATGGGCTTTCGAAACCTCAAAGCCCACCCCCAGTGACACACTCCTCCAACAAGGCCATACCTTCTAGTCCTGCCCAGTTTCATTAACTCAGGACCAAAAATTCACATAAATGAGCCTATGGGGAACATTCTAATTCAACCCACCACACAGGGTCTGATTTCAGTTCCCAGTACCAATGTCCAGGAGATCACAACTGCCTGGAACTTTAGCTCCAAAGTATCCAGTGTCTCCAGCCACCTCAGGTACTCCACACATGTGGCAGACACACAGACATGCCCATACCCACATGATTAAAAATAAATCTTTAAAAAACAAACAACAAAAAACAAGCCGCAGGTGTGAACACAAGGTTGAAAACTAAGCAGCCTGTGGAAATGGGTTCCCTTGGCATTGTCTAAAGATGGGTGGCTTTCCTGCTCAAAACCTTCACTAGTAAAACCCGACGTGGTGGCCCACTCCTTGATCCCTCAGGAGGCTTTCAAAGGCAAGCAGATCTCTTGAGTTAGAGGACAGCCAGGGCTGCATAGAGAGACCCCATCTCAAAAACACAACAAAAAACACCTTTGCTAATGCCCTGGAGATAGCTCAGTCATTCTAGTACTTGCCTTGATAGCATAAGTAGAGCCACAGGAGGCTCTGTGGAGCTCACCGACTGGCCTAGCCAAGGTCAGTGAGAGACTCAAAAAAAGTGAAGAACAATTTAAAAAAGAGGCCTGACATCGGCCTCTGGCCTCCATGCAGATGCAGGTATGCACACACAAGCACCATCCGGCCAGGGGTCTCAGTGCTGGGTAATCTACCTCTTTTTCTTCCTCCTGATTGCTTCTTTCTGTGACTATCTAGTTGGAGGAGTTTCAGGTACTGGAATGTATTCACGCCCTCTGTTAGTCACGAGAAACTAACCTATAGAACAGTGGTTCTCTCCCTTCCTAAAGCTATAGCCCTTCAGTACAGTTCTTCACGGTGTGGTGACCCCTGACCATAAAATTATTTTCATTGCTACTTATAACTGTAATTTTGCTACTGTTATGAATTGTAATGTAAATATCTGCTGTGCAGGATATCTAATATTCAACCCCTGTGAGAGTAGTGACCCACAGGTTGAGAACCACTGCCATAGAAAAACACAGAATTTCTTGATTTATGTGTACTCACCAAGGCCTCTCACATTCTGCCTCATTTTCCTCCATTTTGGTCTTGTTGCTTTTTTTTTTTTTTTTTTTTTAAGGCCAGCTTGGGGCGTAGTTGATAGAGTAATTGCCTAGCATACACAAAACCCAGCACTACATAAACTAAGTATGGTGGCACATGCCTGGAGAGTTTGAGTCAGGGAGGTCATAAGTTCAGGGTTGTCCTTAGATATGTAGAGATTTTGAAGTCAGCCTGGACTACATGAGATATATATATATATATATATGCTGGGCAGTGCTGGCGCACACCTTTAATCCCAGCACTTGGGAGGCAGAGACAGGTAGATCTCCCAGTTCAAGGCCAGCCTGGTCTACAGAGAGAGTTCCAGGGCAGCCAGGGCTACAGAAAGAAACCCTGTCTCAAAAAGAAAAAGAAAAGTTAATGTTGTTTTCATAGCCCAGCCACACAATTTGGTGACACTAAGATTTAAATGGACTGTCCTGTGCAGGGTTGACATCGTAGGGGCTTAAGTGGCTGTAACTACTTCCCTGAGCCTTCATCCAGTTCCTGTCATGGTGCAGCCCTGCCTTCTGTGTCTGTTGTATTCTCCCCGTCAGTGACATTGTTCTTAATTTCTTTGCTTTCTGAAAAGCCTGTCTTAGTAAATGCTTCATAGACATTTGTTTCTTTGAATATCTTAAAGATGGTGTGACAGATGTAGCAACTTCTATGAAGGGAAAGTAGAATAGCCAGCCATGAATCAGAAATAAAATCTCTGGGCTGGAGAAATGGCTCCGTGGTTAGCAGCACTTGGTGCTCTTTCAGAAAACCCAAGTTCAGTTCCCAGCACCACATAAGTGGCTCACAACCACCTGCAACTCTAACATTAGGCTACACCTGGCTGCTTTGAACACCTGTGTGCTCCCACATGCATATAATTCAACATTTTTCTTATTCCAAAAAGTACTTTTTGGTTTGGTTTGGTTTGGTTTTTCAAGACAAGGTTTCTCTGTGTAGCCTTGGCTGTGCCTGAACAGGCTGTGTAGACCAGGGTAGCCTCAAACTCACAGAGATCTGCCTGCCTTTATCTCCAAATGTTGGGACTAAAGGCATACCCCCTCCCCCTCCCACCCCACCCCCCAGCACTCAGACAATTTAAGCCAGTCTGGTACATAGTAGGTTCCACGCCGCCCTAGGCCACACTCTGTCACAGTACAGACTGAAGTGGGGGATGGGTGTAGCAGAGTTTTCCTGTCTGGCCCACAGTCAGGATAAATGTCTCTCACCTGCCAGTCCCACAGCCCCACAGCCGCTCAGACCCAACCAAGTAAACAAAGAGACTCATATTGCTTACAAACTGTATGGCCGTGGCAGGCTTCTTACTAACTGTCCTTATATCTTAAATTAATCCATTTCTATAAATCTATACCTTGCCACATGGCTCGTGGCTTACCGGCATCTTTACATGCTGCTTGTCCTGGTGGTGGCTGGCAGAGACTCCCTCCGCCTTCCTGTTCTTTTTATTCTCTCTGTTAGTCTCGCCTATACTTCCTGCCTAGCCACTGGCCAATCAGTGTTTTATTAGCAACACATTTGCCATACAGAACATCCCACAGCAGATGGGAGTTTCCCGCCTGGCTCCTCACTGTTGTTTCCAGCTCTGGCAGGCCCATGGGGGCTTCGGTCTACCTCCTGATAGCAGCTCTACAGCTCCATAGAAAAAGACAGCCTGAGGACATGAGGGACCATGTGTG
The DNA here is from genome assembly GCA_902168405.1 of Peromyscus aztecus. Lineage (NCBI taxonomy): Eukaryota > Metazoa > Chordata > Mammalia > Rodentia > Cricetidae > Peromyscus > Peromyscus aztecus. Next base: position 4,846 of record CABHPQ010140044.1, on the reverse strand, counting down.
TCCAGCTTGTATCCTGATAGATTTCCCACAAGCTGTCCTTCCTTATATGTGTAGGGAGGTTTACTCAGTGTATTTTGTTTTTGTTTTTTCAAGACAGGGGTTTTTCTGTGTAGCCCTGACTGTCCTGGATCTCACTCTGTAGACCAGGCTGGCCTGGAACTCACAGAGCTCTAACTGTCTCTGCCTCCTGAGTGCTGTGATTAAAGGCGTGCGCCACCACCTCCTAGCAACAGTGTTCTTTTAGGGACAGCTTTATTCTCTATTCATCACATCTTAAATTCGTTTTCAGCTAGCCCATTGGCCTAGGCTCTTGAAGCATAGATCTTGACGAGAATAATGCATGACAGAACCACTTGGCTACCCCTCAGCCTCCACATAGCAGCTTGTTCCTGATGAGCACACTGAGACCATTATTACTGTCTGCTTCCAAACCCCAGTGGTCAGCATCTCGAGAGTTTGCAGTAGCAGACCTGAGCTAGCTGTAATTACGCAGCTGCAGGTCAGGAGGATGGGTGTCCTGATAACCTCTGTGGAGTCATCACTAGTCCTGTTCTACCTGGGAAAGTCATCACTTTATAACATGGAAAGTCAAAAGTGGGGCTTGCCCACTTCACCCCACACTAGCCACCTCCCTTTGGAATCCCCCTTGGCTTTTAGTCATCATAACAACCCTTACCCTGGTAGAGCAGGGAGTTTGTACCTTGGGGATCACTGAACTCACTCTGTGTTCTCTTCCCTCCCCTTCCCTGTGCAGAGTACATCCAGAAGTATGCAACGGAGGAGGCCCTGAAGGAGCAGGAAGAGGGCACTGGAGACAGCTCTTCGGAGAGTTCTATGTCTGACTTTTCGGAAGATGAGGCCCAGGACATGGAGTTGTAGTAGAAAAGCATCTGCTTTTCAGAAAGACTATTATTTCCTAACCATGAGAAGCAGACTATAATATTCATATTTAAACAAAGCAATTTTTTTTATTACTAAACAAGGTTTTTATGAATAATAGCATTGATATATATATATTATATATCACCCTTTAGATCTTGATTTCTTGGTCATTTCTCAACCTGAGGTGCATAGCATATTCCCACATTCCATTTTGGTAGCAATATGCGGTCTGAATGCATGCATTCATAAGTCCATTTGGCCAAGTCAGCCTGTGTGCTACTGAACTGTCAAGAAATTGCCGCTCGGATGGGTCAACATGAGTAAAACTAACAGGAAAAGGTTGCTTCTTTTTAGTGATGGTTCCAAAGAAAAAAACCAAATCTACCAGCTCTTGGATGAAGATAGAACAGTGCATTTCGAGAGTGGAAGGGAATGGTTGAGGAAGAGGCAAGCTTTGGGAGTGTATGAAGCTAGCCATGTACACACCAGCTGTTCCACATCCTCCATGGCCCTTTCTGAGGAGCAGTGGGAGACAGGGACGTGGATGAGAAGTGAGACTTTTTTTTTTTTTTGACTCAGATTTAAGAGCATTTTTTCTAGGTAGATTCCTGTCCTCTGTGCTACCAGACCTGCAGCCACGTTGGTTTTGCTCTGAAGAACTTTTGGAAGTGTTTCTGAACGTAAATCTTTTTCTTGGGGTACAGCTCGTCATCCAGAACATTTTTTGAGAGAACAGGACTGGAGGAGAGAAGTGGGAGATGCAGTTAGACCTGCTCCCAGTGCTGGGCCCATTGGAGACCACACCCTGGCCTGAGTGGCAAAAACTGGAAGCAGTTTTTGTTTGGTGTTTTTCTTTTCTTTTGTTCCTTTTTATTTTTTATTTGTGTGAATTGAACTTAGACAGGTTACAGATTGAATTTCACCTACCAGGAGACAGTCTCCTCCCTGGACGAGGCACTCAGTTGGACCATCAGGTGGAGGAGACCCGGTCCTGTGCAAGCGATCCTTTGAACTCCAGTCTTAGTTTTTTGTTTTTTTTTTTCTCTCTCTCTGGCAGCGCCCAGTTGCTGACCCTTATGGGAGAGGGAAGTGTGGGTATATGAGACCCAAAACATCCTCAATTAAAATGGGTAATAACTAAAACAAGTTGTTGAGGTGGGGAGGAACCACTTTCTCCTGTGACTGGCTAGGGAGAAGGTGTGAACCAGACATAGGCAGGTTGTGGGAGGGAGAAGACTTTCTCCCTCTGCCCTAACAGCAAGTCAGACAGCTGGAAGCCTGGCCTGCCGCCGCCGCCGCCGCCTCGGTGTCTGCTCAGCTGACTGCCACCCAGAGTGCCCAGCAGCTTCCATCTGGCTCTGGAAGGGATTTGAAGACAGTTTAGACAGCAGCTCTGTATTCTTTGTGTGGAAACCTGAGCAGTAGGAGTAGCCATCCTAAGACCTTCTGAAGACATTTGAATGTCCCACTGGACTAACTTTTCTTTCCATGTGTTTCTAGTGTAGAAGTGCTGTATTCCACAGGGTTTAAGTCGGTGAGGTTGGGAGACACCTCTTTTTTAATTCAGAAAGCACAATCAGTTTTTCCTTTGAAAATCTATATAAAGTACAACTTTTAGCATGATTATTTTCCTAAATAAAAAGACAAATAATTTACTTATTTTATGTTAATTACGGGCATGAAGCAAAAGGTTTTCTTTGGGGAAACTGCAGTTCTGTGGGGCTGTGGTCAGTTCACTGCGCTGTCCCCTCGGGCACCCTGCCTGTTGGAAGGTGGCTTTAGCAGTTGTGAAACGCTGTGTTGTGTAACGCCCTGCTTACCTGGCATGCTGTCTTCTGTCGGGGGGGGGGGGGGTTTGCTGGGGCCTCCACCTTGCTTCCCCCTGAGGACTGGCAGTTTGCTCATGCTCTAACCTTTACTGTAGGTGCTACTTAGGGTAGGCTTGAAGTGCTGGGTGGTGATTGAATTCAAACAATAAAAAATTGTATTTTTTCAATACTGTATAAAAATAGTATTCT
>CABHPQ010140041.1:0-15856 GCA_902168405.1 Peromyscus aztecus | reverse complement strand
CATAACTAAGTAGTCATTTGCACACAACCTAAAGCTTTGTATCTACTCCATCCCACCCCCGAGGCTAAAAACAACCAAAAGGAACAGGGATGACATTCATACTGGCCCATCCTATGGATGAGGAAAAGAGAATCTTCTGTGAAGTTGAAGAAACAGCCAAGATGCCCCTCAGCAGCCAGCTCAAATTCTCCTGTTGCCTCTCCTTTTCATTAGTATCCTCGAGCTGTGATGGAGAAACCCGTGGAGCTGTCAACTGAAACCTGCAAAGATCTGCTCTCCACTTCTTAAGCAGACAGGAACGGGGCCCGTTCTAGAGTGGGTGGAGAGGTAGAGGTCAAAGCATAGAGAGCTTCAGCTACATGGGACAAACGTCTTTTCTAAGATCTACTGCACCACATGGGAGAGGAGGAAAAAGGAGCCAGACTAGCGTTGTGACCACAGCTGGAAACACCTCCCTCCCATGTCCTAGGTGGACAGGGATAAAACCTGATCTTACTTCCAGGGGCTGGTACTCCTCTACGCTGAACTCAGAGCTTCTCCTCAAGGTGAACCACAATGAATTGGAGGCTCCCAGGCCTAGAGATGTCTCTCAGCCTTCTCTGTCTGAGTCCCAAGTGAGTAGCACCACCCAGAAGACTTGGTGAGAAACTGGAGCACCTGCTGTCACCTTTCTTCCTCAAGACTTCCTTGCTATCAAGACAGCGCCAACCACCATCTTCACACACAGCATACACTCACTCAGCAAGACCTGCACTTACTTCCCCAGTAAGAACCTGGGGTAAGTAAATGTTGAAAGCCTTCATCCCCATCCCATTCTCAGAGGTCTGTAGAGCGTGTTAGTGTGTTTAAAGACATGGGAAACGGCAGAAAAGAGTCTGCTTTAACTTCCAACTTTTATTTAACCATGATGTCCTTTTCTAAAACACCAATGAACAGATCAAAGACGAGAGTGTTTCACGAGACACTTTACACCTCCGGGTCTCTCCCAATTACATCATTCTGATTTCTTTCTTCCTTTCTTTCTCTCTTTCTTTCTTTCTTTCTTTCTTCCTTTCCTCTTTCTTTTCTGAAGCATTAAGACATTAATTTTTATCTGTATTCCAATTAGGAACTTGTCAGATTATAGGAAAGGCAGCATGTAAAACTGCCAGGTGAAAAGCAGAATGTAGCTATGGTTCTGCATGCTTATAATCGCAGACAGAGGCAGGAGGGTCAGGAGGCAGGGGTTCACTCCTAGGTGATAGCTGTTGCTGTGTGTCCATGGCCCTGTTGGCTGCTAAGAGAGATTTACTCCTGAAAATAAAGTCACCTCAAGAAGTTAAGAAGTATACAGAAATATTTAAACATATATATTACAGGTGCTTTGCCTCCACGTATGTCTGTGTACCACTTGCATGCCTGGTGCCAGCAGAGACCACAAAAAGGTCCCAGATCCCCTGGAACCATGGTTACAGATGCTTGTGAACTGCTATGTGGGTGCTGGGAATCAAACCCAGGTCCTGTGGAAAAGCAGCCGGTGCTCTTAACCACTGAGTCCTTTCTCCAGGCCCCTGACACATTTTAATGTTCATTTAACACTTTCATTGTGCAAATGTTTCATTTCTCTTTCAATGTTTTGTATTGTCTTATGTTTGGATGACATAGATATTTTTACATGTAATTGGATTTTATAAATTTTTTGATGTATTCAATATGATAACATAGTAAATTATATATTTGTTATTATATCTTTTTTAACAATGACAATAACAACAAAAACACCAGGACTTTTCATATAATCCTCTTACAGGATTCCTTGCCTATTGTTTTGATCATTTATTCCCTTTCAAAAACACGTATTACAAAGAAAGACCCTAGAATAACAGACAAATTCAGGCATTCCCAAGAATTCTCAGAAAGTGTTTCTTCATCCCCCAGGCCCCACTGGTGAACGTCTGACGTCAAAGGGATAAGAAATAGTGAAAGTGGGGACATCTTCTGCTGGACAGGTAGTGGCACAATTAACAAAGAAGCATGGTGAACCCTGAGCTGTCCTCACTAAGGACCATGGAAGTGACCTGTGCAGAGAGGGTCTGAGACACGCAAAGCATTTCACTGTTGTTGGGTAAGAAATTCCTACAGGTAGTTGTAAGAATCACTCTGGTGACAAAAAGTAACCACTTTTCTGGGAAACAGCTCTCACTTTCTGATGTCAAAGGAAAGAACAACAATGCTGAGTGAAATTCCAAGTCTTTGGAAGCCCTTGGGAAAGCCTGGTGGTGGTGGTGGCACACACATTTAACCCCAGCATTCAGGAGGCAGGGGCAGGTGGATCTCTGTGAGGGAACAGTTAAAAGAACTGCAGGTGGAGTTTTCCATCTAGACCACCAATCAGCTCTGTCCCGCCAACTGCTCCTCAAATACAGAGACGTATTATTAATTATAAATGCTTGGTCGATAGCTTAGGCTTGTCTCCTGCCAGCTCTTACAACTTAAATGAACCCATTTCTATTAATCTATGTGCTGCCCTGAGGCTCATTTACCTCATCTATGAACTTCCCATGTTGCTTCTTCCTTGTCTGACTCGACTCTTGTGACTCCCTGACTCTGCCCTTTCTTCTGCCCAGCATTCTCTCTGCCCTAAAAATCCTGCCTACCTATCAGCCAATCAGCTTTTACTAACAATGAGAGCAACACATCTTCACAGTGTACAGAAGGATTACTCCACAGCAAAGAACAGTTCCCTTAGATTAGAACACAAATTCTCTTGTGTATGAAGAACTTCGATGAGACTATTTCTGAAATTTTAAAATCATCTTACTCTGTGTCACTGACGTTTCTATGCAGGACAGTGGGAAATCAATCTTGTCCTTAGGAGGATGAAAGCCTAGTCTCTTTGTGAACAATTGAATTAAAATGAATCCACTTGCTTTCCAAAGTCCATAATTCTCACAACTCAGTTGATTAACACTAAATGCTTTTCACATTGGGCCAAGTGCAGACAGGAGCAGGAAATCATATCTATGTTAATTTTCCTCATTGGCAACTTGTGCTGGACTCTTATGAAAGCACTTAAATATTCTATGTATCTGTGGCTACCTCCAAAAACGAACTGCTAGAGAGCTGGATCTCCTTAAAAATTTTTAACACATGCTTATTTATTGTGTTGTGCATGTGCTATGTGCATTAATGTGCCACAGCACACAGTGGAGGTCCAAGGACAACTTGCCGGAACCTAGTCACTTCTTCCACCATGTGTATTCATTCCGAGATCAGCTTTGGTGTCCAGGCTTAGCAGCAAGCATCTTCACCTGCTGAACCATCTTACTAACCCCCTGAATTTCTTTTACTACTTAGAGATCATAGATGGGTCAGTGAAAATGCTTTTTCATTAGCCCTAATTCTCTAATTTATGTTATTGTACTTAATATCAGGCTAAAAGGTTAAGCTGATATTCAATTAAAATCAGCACTCTTTGATACAAAGAACAAGAATCATTCTTATGGCAATGGAAAAGGCCTGTTAATTACTGTTATTTTTAGTAATAATAACTGAGTAATGACAATGATCACAATAGTAATCAGACCTATTTTATAATAGTAAGAACAGCAAACCAGGCACTGTGCCGGCTAGTTAAGACCCACCAACCCTAAGAGATAGGAAGCTCTGTGTGTACTTGAAAGACACAGAAACTGAGCACCTGAGACTGACTGGCTTCTTAAGACCACATGGGTAGTTGTGGATGAAGAAATAAAGCCAGGAATGTCAGAACACTGAGGCAGGTGGGCCAGCATCTGAAGGTCCATGTATGAAGCTCATCTTTGTATTTCTTGGCACTCATGTGTGACCTCATCATGCAGGACTTGAGGAAGATGTGAGTTCCATTGGAATCTCCTTAGGCTACTTCATTTTTTGGGGAAGAAAAAATGGCTTAGTGGAAGGTGGTATTTTAGGTGTTCCTTGAAAATGTTTCCCCACCCGAAAGTGTTCAGGCAGGCTAGAAAAGGAATGTGGCCTGCCTTGGAGGACTGCCCTGTGACACTTCCTACTCACTTTTCGGCCTCCTCCTGTCCTGTACTCCTGGCATTTCTCTGCTCTCAAAGTCAGTGCGTCAGCAGCATGTTTTTAGCATTCCCTGTGTGCACAGAAGTGGACAGTGACTCAGTAGGAATACATAACTACTGTGGGCCAAATACATCCAGGCTTCCCTGAAGCCAGGGGAGCGGGGAGGGGAGGATGGGAGAAAAGATGTAAAATCTAAAATCCCACGCGTGTGTGTATGTATTTAGGAACTATCTGTGAAATCAGTTTCCTGCCCTCCCCACCTCAGCCACAACCCAACCCCTATCTGAGCTAGATCATACCCAGAGTATCTCATATAAGCTTTGCTAGGCAAACCCTACCATGGAAATATACCCCAAGGGCATTCCCCGTCCCCCTGGCGGAAGACACCAGCTTCACTTTCTTTAACCTAAATGTATCTGGTTTGCTTAGGAAAAGAGTCAGGCTAGCTTTCTGACCACAGCTGGTAATGCCTCCTCCCATGTCCCCAGTGGGCAGGGATAAACCCTGATTCTGATCTCAGGACCCAGTGACTCTTCTACACCCATCCTGGCTCCCAGCAATGTGGAACTCAACCTTCAACTCCACGTGTCAGTGATCCAGAGTCAATGGATGTCTCCACATCAAGAACATCCTCTAAATTGGCTATTGAGTGTTTCTTAATTCTCACAAATGGTAAGAGGTCACATTAATAAACAATGAATCATTTTCTTTTCATCTCAACTGATTTTTCTCAAATAAATTGAAATGCCAGGTAGGAACTCCCAAATAGTAACGCTTTTTTCTTTGTTTTGTTTTGTTTTGTTTTTAAGAAATTGTATTTTCATTCTCATCTCTAGTTCTCTGTTCCCATATAGTCATCACCTGCTCAGGTACCCAGCTCCCAGGCCCTCCTCTGCAGTATCCCCAATTCACTGAGAAAGGCTCTGATTATGGTGACCCTGCTCCATTATCCTACATTCCTGACCATATATAGGGGGTAACTCAGGGAAGAATTCCTGGCTTCATTGGATTTTCTCACTATCTCAGGAATGTGAAGACTGGGACCCAGGCAGGCAGAGGCTGGGGCCATTGTGGTTCATCTATGCCAACGATGAGGACCAGAGAATTAAATCTCAGCTACCTGTCGCTCATGTCCATGGAGCAGCCCTCATCTGCCTTTCCTAGTCATGAAGCACTTAGGTATGCGCCACTGAATCCCTCTATGGTTTAAACCAGCAGAATTACTTCCTGTTGTTTTCAATCAAAGGAACCCTAATTAATGTCCATTATCCCATGGCCCTGGTTCCTTTCATCTTCCAAAAGAACAGAAAAAATGCCTTACTGGTTTCAGAAAGTGGCATGTGAGACCGTTTATGTAAAAATGTAGAAACACACAAAGGAATACTCTGGATGGCTTCTCAAGCACACATGTGCAGGGTAGGCGGCAGTCATCAAGAGTGTATCAAGAGTGTGTTTGCCGTGGTTGCCTTGATGTAATGAGCATTCATGTCCAAATTGTGGTGCCTTGCCGGGAGGAGGAAGGATGGCCAAGGAAGAGGCATGGGGAGACACAACAGTCACAACACTACCTAATGTCTAGGTGACGGTGCAGCCTTGTTTAAGTTTGTTATCCTACATGTTTATCAGAAGCACCCAAAGCCTGCATGTGCATGCACACACATGCTCATATTTTAAAAATAAAACAGATGATACATTCCTAGGCATCTAAAACCTACCAAGGAGACTGGAGAGATAGGTTGCTCAGCAGTTAAGAGCACTGGCTGCTCTTCCAGAGGTCCAGGGTTTGATTTCTAGCACCCATATGGAGACTCACCACCATCTGTAACTGCAGTTCCGAAGGATCAGATGCCCTTTTCTGTTCTCCTGGAGTACTGCATGCATTTGGTACACATATGTAGACGTGCAGACAAAACACCCATACACATAAAATTTTTTAAAAATCTTTTTTAAAATGATTAAGACGTAATTGTTAAGAAATAACATGTCTACACAGACAAATAATGGATGAAGAGATTGGTTCAGTAACAGAACACACATCCGTGTAAGAAAAGACCAGGACCTGATAGTTCCATGGTTAAATTCTACCAAACATTTAAAGTTATCTTCCTCAAACTTCTAAAAGTGGTCAGCATTATCCTGACATCAGATCCAAATGAGGACACTTACAAGAAATATAGGATAGTATTACAGATAAACGGATTAAAAAAAAAAGTCCTAACCAAATACTCACAAATCAAGTTTAACGGCATGTAAAAAGAATTACTACAATCAAGAGGGATTTATCTCTGGAATGCAAGGACAGATCAACATATACAAAGCAATAAACTGGATATACCACATTAATAAAACGAAAGATGAAAAACATATGATCACTTGGACACATGCAGAAAAAGCATTTAGTATCCCTTGGTGATGAAACTCAACAGATTAAGCATAAAAGAAATACACCCCAACCAAAAAAAAAAAAGATATTAAAAACACACAGGTAACATCATATTCAATGGTGAAGAATTGGGAGTTTTTTTCTTTATTTGATTAAGGAAGTATGCCTGCTCTTGCCATTTTTACTCAACAGAATACTGGAAGGCCTCACCAGAGAGACTAGAGAAAAGTGGGGAGAAGGAAGGAAGGGAGGGAGGGAGGGAGGGAGGGCATCCATAGAGGAAAAGGGAAATTGTCTCTGCTGATGGCATGGCTATTATATGGGTGTTTTACTTGCCTGTATGTCTGTGCACCACGTTTGTGCAGTGCCCCAGGAGGCCAGAAAAGGCATCAAATCCACGAGGACTGCCAACTATCATGTGGGTGCAGGGAATTGAACTGGGGTTCTCTAGAAGAGCAACCGGTGCTCTCTGAGCCATCTATCTAGCCCTGGTGGTGGCATGCTTTTGTTACATATAGAAAACACAAAAGAAACTGTACACACACACACACACACACACACACACACACACACACACACTGTTGGAATTGATTACATAATCTAGTAAAATTACAGGCTACAAAAATCAATAGACAAAACCTTCACTATAATGGCATTCAGCTGTTTTACATGACTGTCCCAGAGGCAGGAGGGATCCAGAGGAGTGAAAACCTGTACATAGTTCACTCAGGAACCACGAACCAAACTGTGCCATTGTCTAAACATTCTGTGTCATTCGCTGGAGGCCATCTGGAGAGCCAACGGGATATTTATTCAAAACTTAAGAAATGACGGTCTGAAGGGAAAGCAGAGGTGAGGCCCTACCTTGGAAAGGTCTGGTGATTAGCACAATAAAATATTCAATATCTGTTTCTGAGCCAAAGGCTTGTCTAATGATTTGGATATTACATACACAACCAGAGAAATCTGTCACCAGTGGAGAAAATGTGCGGCTGTGCTGGGACTCAGCTATCTAACAAGAGAAGGTAATGTTTTCAACACACACACACGGATCGTTGTTTGTCTTGGCTTATTATTATGAAGTCCACAGCCTCTAAATAGTATTGAAGTGCATGGCATACCCACACCTATCCCCATATCCCCATTGTTCCCAAAGGACTTCAGCTGCACGAAGTCCACTGCTAACAAACTTTCGACTGAAATCTGATTTTCCCGAGAAGACAGAAGGCATGGATCCGGGAGGCCTTCCTACCAGAGCTGCTTCAGTTTAACCCGAGAAATCCCACGCCAGGGTCCTAATAGCTAACATTGGAGCCACCAGGTCTCCCTGTAAGCAGGAGTCTTCATGCTCGCCCAGTTCTCTAGGCAACCCATAGGTTGCTTGTTGAAAAATGGAAGTCTGCAGGGAGAGCAACATTCCACCACTCTCCAGTTGAGCAAGACATTTCCCTATCATTCCCCGAGACTGCTGCAAAAATATCCCTCTTCTCTGGGGTTAAAAAAGATCAAACTCTGATTGCTGAATCTCCTGACTTCACAGTCTAATTCATTTCACCAGACGTGTGACAGGGAGAAAACTGAATACATCAGGTCACTTCCAGATCGCTCCACACAAATGCAATGGCATCTTTATTCTGAAAAGATAATGGTCCAAATAACCTTCAAGAGGTGCCAGATCAGCACAGTCCTCTCACTAGTGCCACAGGATGTTGGCACCAGGGGTGGGGGAAGCCAGTTTGTCAGTTACATCATCCCCCAGCTCACCCCTCTATGAAGGAGAGTGACGACAAGTCCATGGTCACCCACTGCTTTTGAAATAGGCAGTGCAACATTAAAAGGAGTCACACTTGAGTTTCGTTTGGTATTGCACTGTTTTGAGACAGGGTGTCTCTCTCGCTTAGGCTGTCAATTCTGCTTTAGCCTCCCAAGGGCTGGAACTGCAGAGATGTGCCACCATGCCCACAGGAGTCACAGCTTCAAGAGTGACATCCCTTCCCTAAGCAGAGAGCTCCTGAGAGGTGCTATTTTTCTGTTGCCAACTCCACTGTCTTAGGGTTTTTAGTCCTGTGAAGAGACACCATGACAAGGGCAACTCTTATAAAGAAAACATTTGATTGGGTGGCTCGCTTACAGTTTCAGAAGTTCAGTCCATTACCATCACAGTGGGGACATGGCGGAGTGCAGGCAGACGCGGTGGAGAGTCCTGCATCTTGCAGGCAACAGGAAGTCCACTGAGACACTCGAGGTATCCTGAGCATAGGAAACCTCAAAGCCCGTCCCAACAGTGACACACTTCCTCCAACAAGGCTATGCCCACTCCAACAAAGTCACACCTCCTAATAGTGCCACTCCCTATGAGATTATTGGGGCCAAATGTATCCAAATTACCACACCCACCCAGAGCCAGAGTCCTAAAATTCAACTGTCCTTTAGTATTCTGGAATCAAATGATGGTAAATAATAATAATAATAATAATAATAATAATAATAATAATAAAAACAAATATTTTTAAAAAAGAGCCTTCCAAAAGGCCAATGACTTCAGGAAGAAGACCACGAGAAGGAAAAATAAATCAATTTGCTGATTGTAAAAGAAAAAAAAATGAACAACTACATGGAACTGTGCATGCATGCATACATCCATACAAATTTAAAATTAAACTTCATTTTCATTTAATTTTAGTTTATGGCTATTGTGCATGTAACAGCCCATGATAACCTCTCCTGCTAACCCCTCAAGGCAAATCTTCCTTTTTCTTCTTTCCTACACCAAGTCAGGTTATTTCTTCAAGCTTATTTTATATGTAAAGGATCAGTCCACATTGTGTGATTTGTAGATCTCCCCATACCTTAACGAGTCTTTCTCTGTCCCACTGGCCAGCTCCCAAATAACTACAGGAAAACTTATTAATTATGAAAGCTTGACTTTAGCTTAGGCTTGTCCCTTTCTTTCATTCTGTATGTCCAACTCCCTCCGTGCCTCATTGGCATCTTCCTGCACCTCAATTATCTCCTACTTCCTCTCTCTCTGTGCCCAGAAGTCCCACCTATACCTTCTGCCTAGTTTCTGGGCGGTGAGCTTTTTATTACACCAATCACAGCATTACATTTTCACACAGTGTGCAGATATCCCACAACACGATACCCCTCTTTCACTATCCATTTATAATTTTAAAGGCTGCCACTGCCGCCTGGCATCCTCAGACCCACCAACTTCAAGCAGACCAACAATGCCGCGGGCAGCACTACATCATCCGTAAGTCTTTATCTGTATGGCATCTGAGAGGCGTCTCAGGCTTGCAACCCAGAAAGAGCACTGGCTGTCTGCACTCATCATGTGAAAAAGTGGATTCTATCAATATCAGACCATTCCTCTGAACACACGCTGAGGCTCCAGGGAGAAAATGGTCAAACAGCGCCACCTAAAGCAGAAGCCAAGAAGTGCAACAGAGTTGTGTGTTCCCCAAAGGGAAAAAAAAAACAGCTGATACCATCCCTACTTCCCAGTATCTGCAGAAAGTGTGACGTTGATGGGAAGGCTATGTGATTAGCTTGTCATCGCTCGAAAGGAACACAGATTCTGAAGAAGAAAATATTAGATCAGGGTCTACTAAACAGTGGGGAGAAACTCCATGTTGAGAAAAGTAATTTTTTTTTTCCCATTCAAGACTCCTGACATCTGAAATGATAGCCTAGCGAATCCTTACATCTGGAATACAAAATAAAGTGTTTCTTCTTTGTAATCAAGGCTCCCCCACAAAACTCAAAGCAAACCCAGACTTTAGGAGCTGTCTCTTTTATTCATAACTAGCTTCTCAGAGTCTTTCCCTTAAAAGGGAACACAGCACAAAGAAACTTTCCCCTTAGCCGTACACACAACTTTATGGGCAGAATCTCTCCCAGAGGGGGCACCATTGCCCTCTGGCCTCCCCACCTTCTCTTTGGACCCTTCATGGTTAGTGTTAAACACCTCCACCCTCTCTGCCGATGGCAGCCTTGCCCAGGCGCCATTCCTTTAAGCTACCTGCCCAGCCCAGGACCTGCTTCTAAACCAGACAAAATGGGAAGGCTCAAGCAGTCACCATCACCTTTCAATTCCTGGACCCACAATTAACAACAGAAGTCTTAGTCCTTTGGTATGTGTGTAAAGGTAGGAATTTAAATCCTTTCTTTAATAGATTCCTTATTGAAATCCCATACCAACTCTGGCTTCATTTTCCCTGGGAGGAGCCTTTTGTACAGCTCAAATCAAAGAGAAGAACTGGCATTCTTGCTAAGTTTGAATAAAGTTGACTTTATTGTTCATTTGATGCAGCCATTATCCCAAGTACCATCTTCTGACAAGGTCATAAGTTCTGACCAAGCAAAGAAATTGTCATGAAATTCAGGTCTTAGACTTCAGAATCTCACTGCACCATCAGTAGCCCTACACTTTCTCATGTGCTCTCTACAGAGCGGCCTACATCAGTCAGCTCTCTGCCACTGTAACTAGAGGTAACCAACGTGAGGAAATGTTTATTTCAGCTCACAGTTCTAGAAATCTCAGCCCATGTTCTCTTGGTCTTGTTGCTTTGGTCCAGTGGCAGGCCAGTCTGCCACGGTGGGAGAGTGTGGCAGAGAAGGCCTGTCTACCTCATGATGGGAAACAAAGAAACAGAGGAAGGGGCGGGGTCCCTGAACCCCTTCTAGGATTTGCCCCCAATGAGCTAATGCCCCCTACCAATCCCTACCTCTTAAGAGTTCCACCACCTAACAATGCCTACTCTGATGCCCAAGTCTTTAGCCCATGGGGATTGAGGGGACAGTTACCTAAACCACAGCACACCCCTTCTCAAATTCAAAATTCACAGAAACTAAAATGTCATGCCTAAAGAGAGCCTACTGACTGCCAATCCTAAAAATCAGTGGGTGGGACTACTGAAGCCCAGAGGAGTTAAGAGGCGTGTTCAAGGGGTAAGGCCCAGGATCATGAAGTCTAAGTTCTATATTCTGCTATATTCTGGTATGTGTGTGTGTGTGTGTGTTTAAAGAATTCTCATAAAAATCCTTATTTTGCATTAGAATCTATGTCTGCCTTCTCAGGTCACTGACCTTATTCACCACCACAGGGCATCCTGACATGTCACCACGCTGACTATTTTGCTGATTCGAGAAATCAGCATAGATATGAGGTAAAGGAACGTCCTCCATGCTGGTAAACTTGGGATACCATTAGAACCAGGTCTGCTGCTTGCTCCTCATTTTGATTTGTACCCAAGTCAGTCAGGCTGGGGCCACTTTCTCAGCTTGTTAATGAACAGACCTCTTCCCCACAGTGATAGTGGAAATATGGAGAGTGTCAGTTGTTATTTTGTGACATTTTGCTTCCCTGTTGTTGCTGTTGTTGACATAAATGATTTATTTTTGTCTTCCATCCTCAGTGACCAAAACAATTTCTAGTAGAAAGTGAGTACATATGAAATACACATTTAAATAAAGAATTATTCCAGTAATGCAGCACATGAATGCAGCAGAAGGCCTGCCCCGTAAGTGATCTAGCATAGGATAACACAGCCAGTCAAAGTCAAGGGCTCTTCCGTCCCCTCCCTTTTCTTTGCTCTCACAGCCCCGTGTGTCTGCTTCCTCAGCATTTGTGAAATTTGAGTTCTCCTCGTCCTATCTTCATAATTTTGCCGATTCGTTCCGTCGGTGTTTTTTGAGTGGCTCCGTTTCTAAATGTAAGACATATCTTGGGCTGGCGAGATGGCTCAGGGAGTAAATGCACTTTCCTGCCAACCCGATCGCCTGATTCCATCCCTGGATCCTATGGAAGAAGGAAAGATTTACTTCTGTTCATTAACAAGCTGAGAACGTGGTCCCAGCCTCACTGACTTACATACAACTCAAAAGGAGGAGCAAGAAGGTGGCCCAGTTCTAACGGTATCCCGAGTTTACCAGCCGGAGAGGACATTCCTTCACCCCGTGTCTACACTGATTTCCTGAATTAGCAAAATAGTCATTGTGTGTTGACATGTCAGGATGCCCTGTGGCGGTAAATAAGCTCAGGTAGCTGAGAAGGGAGTCACAGATTCTGATGCAAAAGTTGTCCCCTGACCTCCTCGTGCACACTATGGCATATGCACACCTGTGCATGCATGTGCAGACACACACACACACACACACACATACACACACACACATGTAATTACAAATAGAAATGTTCTTTTTAATTTTTTAGATTCATTTATTTATTCTGCATACAGTGTTCTGCCTGCATGTTTGCTGCACACCAGAAGAGGGCAGCAGATCTCACTACAGATGGTTGTTAGTAAGTTTTATTTATGCGTGTATGTCTGTGCACATGTGTGCTATGCTCTTGGAGGCCAGAAGAGGGTGTCAGATCCTCTGGAACTAGAGTTACAGATAGTTGGGAGTCACCATGTGGATGCTGGGAACCAAGCCCAGGTCCTCTGGAAGAATAACTGTTGAGCCATTGTAGCTGAAGTTTTCCTGTGTCCACCCAGCTCCTGCAGCTGCTCAGACCCAAGTAAACACACAGAGACTTATATTACTTATAAACTGTATGGCCATGGCAGGCTTCTTGCTATCTAGTTCTTATATCTTAAATTAACCCATTTCTATAAATCTATAAGTTGCCACATGGCTCGTGGCTTACTGGTATCTTACATCTTGCTTCCTCTGTGTCTTGCTGGCAACTCCTGACTCAGCCTTCCTCTTCCCAGAATTCTCTTCTCTGCTTGTCCCACCTACACTTCTTGCTTGGCTACTGGCCAATCAGCACTATATTTATTAACCAATCAGAGCAACACATTCACAGCATACAGAGCAATATCCACAGCAAGCCATCTCTCCAGGCCTGCCTCTGCATTTAAACAAGAACCACCTGATTCATTTGCACAAGGTTATCAAGTCCTACTCCAAAGAAACGATCTCTGATTTAGCAACAGGCTAGAACCATCTAGGGGACTTTTCAGATCCTGATACCTGGATTCCACCCCTCAGAGTGGGATGTAAGCATCTAGAGTGTAGGCTGAGTTTAGGTCAAAACAAATAGATAAATAAATTTTTTTAATTATACCTCATTTGTGATGACTGAAAAGAAAGATGGCACAGGGTGAAATGTTCATTATAAAAATAACCTGGAGTTGTAGCCCTCAGACAAAGCTCAAGGGGAATCAGGATGCATCTCAGATGAGGTGTTTCTGGGACAAACCCCCACCCCCATTTCCCTACCTGAGCCCCCAAACTCTGCTCCAGGCAGGGATCCAGTTCTGTCCCTTGACTGAAGCACAGCTCCTGTTCCCTCGGAAAGCCATCCTAGACTTCCCTAAGTAGTTCCTCAAAACCAGGGTAACAGGGGGACAGTGTGCTCAGGACGCTTCTGTGCCAGACCGGTTTTACAAAACCATAAAGTGGGATAGCTCAGTGAGTAAAGGCGCTTGTCACCAAGCCTGACCGCCTAAATTAGATCCCCGAGACCCACACAGCAGAAGGAGAGAACTGATGCCCACAAGCTGTCCTCTCACCTCCACACCCACGCACACCCCCACCACACACACAGTATCAATCAAGAGATTTAATCAGATTTTTTTTAATAGAAAAAGAAACAGTCGATGCCTTTTCTCTCTGCACAACTCACTCCTTATCTCCCGGCACACTCATTATCTGTACAAAACCCTCTGCTGTTCTATCCCCACACTGATCTATGGGGAACCTCTCCAGTTAGCTCCATGTATGTCCTCACATACGCTCACATCTCTGTAGAAATGAAAAGGGCTGTGGGGGGTGGGGGGGCTTACATACATAACCACAGTTACCTTTCCCCCATCCGCTGCACTCTGCATCAGGAGTGAGCCCCACACTGCTGAGGTTTGCTAATTCAGAAGTCATCTGTGTCTACCTGGCCTTCCTGCTGAAATCAGCAGCTTCTGCTCTCAGGCCTGGGTGAGACTGTTCATTGGAATCAGTCTGACACGAGGTGCTGGGTCCCTCTTAGGGCTGTGACTGAGTGTCACATCACTAAGTTTGGGCATCACCGGTATCCTTGAGAAGAAAAAGATGCTGTCCCTCGCCAGGCGGTGGTGGCACATGCCTTTAATCCCAGCACTCGGGAGGCAGAGGCAGGGGGATCTCCACGAGTTCGAGGCCAGCCTGGGCTACAGAGCGAGTTCCAGGAAAAGCACCAAAGCTACACAGAGAAATCTTGTCTCGAAAAAATAAAAACAAAAACAAAAACAAAAAAAAAACACCAAAAAAAAAGATGCTGTCCCTCAGTCTCTTCCTCCTCCTCCTATTCTCTCCCCCTCTCCCCCCACCCCTTACTCAGCACCCCATCTTCTCTCCTCCTTTTGGATTTTGTTTTTTTTTTCCCATGGAGCTCTTACCAAAAGAACCAGGTCAGATTCCTCCAGGGAAAGAGTCTCTCCTAAGACATGTGGCTGCTTAAAATCATTTTGGCCCACAGAAGAGTAATTTTTTAAAAACACAGAGTTATCTCAGTCTCAGACTAGAGGAGGTTTCTGAACAAGATGGGGAAAGCATAGTTCAATCGCTTATCAGAGAGCATGCTGGTCTTAATCCTTCTACACAGATGTGGGAAATAAATCAAAGCCACGGCCCACGAAGAGGGAGGCTTGGCTCACATAGTAATCCTTAATTGAAATGTACGCTGTCCGTATGTACATGAGAGATAACAAGAATGTGTCTTCGAACACGTCACCAGGCCTATCTTTCAAATATGCTAAATGGTATGTCTTTTTGTAAAAAGAGCCCTTACTTGCAATATTAAATACAGGATACCAAGATGAGACAACACGTAAATGATGCCTTCCCAAAGGGTCTGGATGAGTTCATCACAGATGCGCAGTAACAAAACATTAGGATAATTAGCACCCTCTCGGTGTGCCAGGCCCTGGGCTGGCGTCATCAGGTGTGCGTTCCCATTTAATCCTCAGCAGCCTCTAACATGGCTCCGTTCACTGTTTCAGAGCCGGAAAGCTTGAGACATAAAACAAAGAGACAACTGCAATCTCTTCAGGATCAGCGAAGTCCCCAGACAGCAAAGGGATTTGCATTACCACCCTCCTCCAGGGGCTTTCTCCCGAGATCCCGCCCTCCCTTTTCTTCCCTTCCTTGATGGTCTTCAGACAACTAACTAACTAACTATAGGGCCACCTGAGGCCACTCCTACTTCCCCTCCCCTCCCCTCAGCCCCTCCCAGTCTTAGGGCCACGAAGAGGAAAACCACTTCCTCAGTCCTGCGCAGACTCCAGGTGGTAAAGGCTCTGGGCCCCGGGCTGCCCCCTACTCCCCTGTACACTCTCTGGTAACCTCTTAAAACCTCTCTGATGCATCCTCTTGTCCTCTTCCTTTCCCTCCCGGTGGTTTCTGGGTGGCTCTGCTGAGTCCTCTTGTACTTGACAGAACACA
>CABHPQ010140038.1:0-11357 GCA_902168405.1 Peromyscus aztecus | reverse complement strand
GGTAGCAGAAAACCCAAGTCAATTGGTTTGAGCAACCCAGCAAATGTATTAGCTTAAAGAAAAACAGTCGCAGCCATAAGCCAAGATTGTATGACCTCACATCACAAGCATTTCATGTGCCTTTTCCTGACTTTGTTTCTTTATTACATCAGTTTTTCATTGCACAGGCTTTGTAGCGCAAGACCAGCTGTAACAGTGCCAGCGCCACATCCAGACCTTACCACTTGGGTTATTATGCTGGGAAACAACAACAGACCGACAATTTTTGTATATCATTAGCATTACACAAAAGCTTATTTTTAATTTGTGTGCATTTTGGCTGTGCTCCTGTTCAC
Source organism: Peromyscus aztecus (assembly GCA_902168405.1). Classification (NCBI taxonomy): domain Eukaryota; kingdom Metazoa; phylum Chordata; class Mammalia; order Rodentia; family Cricetidae; genus Peromyscus; species Peromyscus aztecus. Next base: position 11,022 of record CABHPQ010140038.1, on the reverse strand, counting down.
ACAGTCTCCATTCCTGTATTCAGGATGAGGGGAGAGCCTTTCTGTCTTTCATTGCCAGAGTGGTGGTGAAGGTGAAAAAAGAAGCAGGAGAGACACACTATTCTGCTTTCATGGTGCATACCATTTATTTATGCAGACTAGTAATCAAAATAAGTATCACACACAAGTCTGAAATCTCTCTCTCTTGCTCGCTCACTCACTCACTCGCTCACTTGCTCTGTGTGTGTGTGTGTGTGTGTGTATGTGTGTGTGTGTGTGTGTGTGTGTGTGTGCGTATCCCTCTCACTTTTCTCTCTATAAACCTCATTTCACACTCACCATTCAAAATCGGACTTAATAATCATGGATTACATATATCAAAAGAAATAGAACCCTGTCCCATCCAAATGAGCAGGAAGCTTTAATCGTATGTCAGTGTAAAAGCACAATCCTCACCTTAATGGGAATAAAAGAGAATTCATTCTGGAGCCAAATATGATGTTCATGGCCCAAGAACTCAGACTCGGTTTTCCTCAAATACCATGCATTGTTGTAGAAGTGTTTGCATGAGAGTTTATTAGTTTCAGAACTAAGAAAGACATAAACCAAAGTGCATACCAAATGTGTCGGTGGGGTCAGCAGGCAGGTGGGTTTCAACAAGGTGGGGGATATCTCTGCAGTAGATTCAAATGTCATCTAATGACATTCTTAGCATTTGATCTGTGAAATCTGGCCTGCTAAGGGTTCGGATAGTCCCAGAATGTTAGGTCATACATGGGGGTGGGCAGTGGAGAGTTTTCAAGGGAACCAAAATAGCATACATAATTTAGCTCTGCTTTGCAACTTTGGATCTCAAAGTATAAGAACAGGACATTGTAGACTCTCTTATGAGAACAGCTTCTCTCTCTACCCCCGCTCTCTCTCTCCCTCTTCTCCCCCGTCACCCCCTCTCTTTCTGCCTTCCTCACTCCCTCCCCCTCTCATTTTTTTCCTCAAGAAACTTCAGTTCACACCCACCATTCAAGGTGTTAATAATCATGGATTACATTGTTCCCATGTACAACTGTTGACTTATTCATTTTGACCAAAGGAACAGAAAGTTTAGCCTGAGTTAATATGATCCCATCCTTGAAATTGAGGTGAAATCTAGCTTCCCACAAAGATGATCTCCCTCCAAAAGTGAGGATCCTTAGGTCAAAGAAATGGTTGGTAAATATATTTAGGCAAAGTTCCCTAGAGGAACAGAAATAATAGAACTAACACGTATCAAAGGGAATGTATCGGAGTGGCTCACACAATATCATCTGGGAGCCCAACAATGGCTATTACACCAGAGAGGTCAAGAGTACAGGAAACGCTCGACCTGCAGGCTGGATGTCTCAACAGCCCAGCCTGGCAATAAAGGCCAGAGGACTCCTGGGGAGGTTGTGGGCTTCAGTCTAAGTGGGAAACCTGAAGAGGTTGGTGGTCATACCAGCAAAAGAACACAAGAGAGGCAGCAACGGGGTAGGTGAACTCTCCATCAGGTGTGAAGGCAGGCAAAGAGGAAAGTTTCTTCCTTCTCTCTCCCTTTATCTGGGTTGCCACTGGAAGGTGTTGCCTACATTTAGGATGAGTTTTCCCACTTCAAATGATTTAACCAAGAATTCCTCACAGGAGTGCCAAGCCTTACCTTTCAGTTGATCCCAGTTTCATCAAGTTGACAGCCAAGACTAGCAATCACAAGGAAATAAAATTAGCATCCAACACAATGCAGATTATTGTGGGAGTCCAGCTCCCACCTTTTGAAGGGTTCTTAGGCGGAGGAGAGAGAAATAAGGAAATACTAGGTAGAAAGATAAAAAGAAACGATAAAAGATAGAGACACAGGATAGCTTCGGGAGGCCCTGGGTCAATACCCAGCTGCCCAGAGCTTTATTGAAAAGGGCTTTTTATAATATGCCAAGGGAAGAGGCAAAAGATCTCTCCCTTGCAAGATGAAAGCACACCATACAGCCAAGTGTAGACCCTTTCAAACACCTGGTGAACACGCCCCTAGTCAAATCATCCCATTATGCAGCCCTGCTGGGTAAAGCAAGCTCAGATTCTCTGACCCTGAGTAATTTGGGCCCCCACAGATTATATTTAATAATAATTACATCAAAATTCTTGGCAATCTAGTAATTACTTATAATTCTTTTAAAAAGAAAATTTACACAATACTTTGTCTCTAAATCTGAACTCTTCCTCGGATGATTTGTTCCTTCAAGTTAGTGCAAAGAATATTGGATTATAAAAATCCCAGTTACAAAACAAAACTTTTCACTACGGCTCTGTTATTTAGTGATTGTGTGGTCATGGACATAAAAGACTTTCTTCTCAATCACATGCGTAAGATAACTAGTAACTCTTAGTGTGTCATATTAGATAAGGCAATGTACACAGAGTCACGGGGAAGAGTACAAGTACTCCAGAAATATTCCCCTCCCCTTTATAAGACATGATACAGGCCGGGCAGGGGTGGTGTACACCTTTAATCCCAGCACTCGGGAGGCAGAGCCAGCCTGGGCTACAGAGTGAGTTCCAGGAAAGGTGCAAAGCTACACAAAGAAACCCTGTCTCAAAAAACAAAAAACAACAACAACAAAAGACATGATACAGGCTATTAAGAAATGACTGTGGTTCTTTGAGCATATTAGCAGCATATTCTTTTAACAAAATTAAAATTAACCTAAAAATAAATCTGTATTTTATTACGGCATTCTATCAAAAAGACAAAAAGCTTACCTTCTCTTCAAAACTGAGGTTGGGAGCAACTGAGAGACAGCTTTATCATTACTAAGATGGAGATCTGCAAATGTGGAATTACATTAGCTGTTAACATGTTCTTACGTAGCTATGACACTTTCCTGGAGGTCCTGTGTCACTTCTGCACACAATGGTCCTGAGCAATGCCTACTCATTGCTGTTTCTTAGATATTGTTTAATGAGTGATAAACTAATGCTGAACCTTCAGGTCCCAAATAACTTTTCAGACAATTATACATAAATATCTATTTAAACTTTATCAAAGAGTTAGACTAATGTGATTTCATTTTAATTGCTACTTTTACGTGTGTTTGCGTGTGTGTGTGTGTGTGTGTGTGTGTGTGTGTGTGTGTGTGTGTGTGTAACTTAGAGTTCCCATGTTCCCTTTGTAGCAGATGCAGCAACAAGGTTTCCTGATGATGGCTCCAGTCAAGCTATAAATGGATGTCAAAATCCAGGAAGAAATCATAATTACATATTGGTTTGTTCTGAAATCTGTAATTAATCATCAGCATATAAAATTCTGTCTACCCATCCCCCGCCTGCCTGAATAGTCCCAACGAAAAGCCCTCCTTGGGTCTCGGCACTGGAGAGCAAAGTGTGACTATCAAAGCAAACAGTTGCAGTGTCAGTTGTAGAGAAGACCCATCACCTTGAGAATTTCTCTTCCCACGTGAATGAGAAACAGAGAATGCAGCAGTTTTGTCGCTGTGGCAACCGTGCCCCCAAGCCTGGAGAGCAAATGTGCAGGAGCGGGTTCTGTGCGCCTCCGGCTTTGTAGATACTGCTAATGTGAAGACGTCTCAGATTATCAGACTGGTGGATTCATCTGACAGGGAGGACTGGAGCTGTGATCACGACACAAAGAGAGGTTTGTTTTGTGTCTGATAAAAGCAAGAAAACACCCCCTTGTCAGAGCAGATGGGCTTTTAATGACCAACCACACAGCATGGCAAATAACAGCAAAAACTTATCAAACATTTACAATTCTTTCTTTAAATTCTAAGATCATCGCAGGTCATTTCACTTGGATTAGCCAACCACTACATTAATCTACCCTGGAATTTGCAAATTTAAGATGAACGGGAGGGGGGGGATTTTCAGAATACAGACTTAGAAGTGTTAGCCATAGTGGGAAATATTTATGAGATGTTTGTTGAATATTAGAAACCAGATGAACAAAACATGGTGTTGGTAAATGAACAGATTTTTCATTTATTTTTATCTTTGTTAAATTTTTAAGTTTTTATCTTTAAAGAATATTCATAGGGCAAGAATAGGGAGCATGAAGCAAATTAGGAAGAGAACAGGCTTCCTCAGCTGGTGGGTACACCCGATTTCTCAGGTGTCTACATCACTCACATTATTGCTCAGGAGGGCAAAGCAGGTACTTGCATTCTCCCTGAAGTTACTTGAGGATGGAAACCTCATGCATATGCATGTGTCACAGAGAACAAGAGGTCTCCCAGGGAGCATCCTCCCTTCTTCTGCTACAGAAGCCTTACACTGGATGCTTTCTCAGTGGCATTTTCCAGTCTACCTGGCAGAACACACAGCAGTTTGTGGTAAGTCTTCCAGAAAAGCCTTTAAAACTCAGCTCAGTGTGACACAGGATCAAGCCTGGGGACCCTGAGTATAGTGATGACTTTTTAGATACAACATCAAATGTATGATCCGTGAAAGGAAAAATTAATGAGGAAAAGAAAGATTTAATGAGTGGACTTCATTAGAACTTAAAACTTTCTGTTCTGTGAAAGCGAACATCAAGAGACTGCGAAGACAGACTGAAAACTCAAAGAAGATATCTGTCAAAGGCAAGTGTGGTAAAGAACAGTTATCCAAAATACACACAGAACTCTTCATGCATGTGTGTGCACACATGTGTGCCCCGGCTTGTGGAACCTAGAGGTCAACCCTGGGTGTTACTCCTCAGAAGCCATTCACCTTGTTTTATTGAGACAGGGTTTCTCATTGGAACTTAGGGCTCATCAACTTGCCTCAGCTCATAAACTACACTGGGCTGGTTGCCAGTGACCCCAGGGACCTGCCTAATCTCTGTCTCCCCAGTGCTGGGACTACAAGTGCCCACAACCACCACAGGCTTTTGACATGAATGCTGGTAACCAAACTCAGCTCCTCATTGTAACAACTTTAGTCAACAAGATATATAGATAACAAACAGACATATAAAAGGGCATGTCACATAATCAAGAAACCTCAAATTAAAACCACCATGAAACATTACATATCACGTGGTGTTCTATCACAGCAATAGAAAATAATTAAGACACTAGGTGTATACATAAAGTTTATACTTGGATGTTCATAATTTCTAAAACCTGGAAGCAACTAAGATGCTTGCCGATAGGTGAATGGATATACTATGGCACAGTGGAATATACAGTGCTAAAAATAAATGAAGTCATTGAAAGATGTGGAAGAACCTTAAATTCATAACGTTAAGTGAAAGAAGCTAACCTTCAAATACTGTATGTTTCAACTATATGACACTCTGGGAAAGCTATAGTGACAGTAAAACGATTAGGTGAGCCAGGAGGTGGTGGCGCACACCTTTTAATCCCAACACTCAATTGAGTATCTAAACTCAAGGTCAGCCTGGTCTACAGAGTTAGTTCCATGACAGCCAAGGATACACTGGGAAACCCTGTCTCAAACAAACAAACAAAAGATTAGGCTTGCCAATCTTGGGTGATGGGAGAAATGCGTAAGTAGAAAATTGAGGGCTTTTAGGGAAGTAATGTTAGATCAGGATTGGTAGAGGCGACATGAAAATCAAAGGAAGAAGAGACCATCAACCTCTACAGAAGCATGTTTCCGTCAGTCAGACAACGAAGGGCAGCGGTCTCTCTGTGGGTGTGGAGACTGCGCACCCTGGTGCAAGGGGTTGGGGTTTTTTATGGCAGAAAGGGAAATTCTAGGGGAGAAAAGTTTTGTCTGTAGATTTGTTCTTCATAGTTTAAAGGACACATAATGGAAGGTGTTCTTCCTTATGTTGACCTTCTTGTAAGGTGTCCCCAATTCTAATGAAGGGGCTCTCGTTACTATTTCAGCTTGCTTGTCAGGCAGGTGTTTAATCAGTATGCTGAGTCAGGAGTTTCTCTTTGAGGTTCCTGTTTTAGGTCATTAACTCTTCAGTAAAAATAGTCTAGATGATATTAAAATGAGTAGATACATGTCATTATATTTTGTTTTTCAAATAAACAAAATGTATAATACCAAGAATGGATCCTATTATAAACCATGGACTTTGGGTCATTAAAACTTGTCAATAAAGATTTGCTAATTCTAACATTCAAGTGGGCAATATCAATGATGTGGAGGGTCATGCCTATGCACGACACAAGATAGATGAGGAAATCTCTGTTCCTTCCTTTTAATTTTTCTGAAAACTTAAAATTGCTATTAAAATGATCTTAAAGTGCATAGTAGTTATTTGTGTCCTTCCTTTGTTCTTATTAGAATCACAACAGCCTTTGATAACACAGAGTTAAGGATTATACCTTAAGGACAGCAGACAGGAAAGACACAAGGAATCACGTGACACCTATGTACCCCACCACTGGACAGCTTCCACCTTAGTGATGTCATGTCATGTGAATGTCTCTATAAAGGTGACAAATAAACATGGTAACTTGAAAGTGTCTATATATTACACATTCCCATGGCTTTCTGAATTGAAATAGGAAAATTGGTGAAATGAAGATGTGATTATTCAAGAATTCATGAAGGAGGTGTGATTAGCCTACAACTTGAACAGATGTAAGATTTAGCTAAATGAAATGTAAAAGAATCAAAATGAAAGTGTTAGTGGATAGAATGGTTCCCTGGAGGGAGGATAAGAGCAAGGATGTGATGTACAGAGATGTGGGGAAACCAGAGATTTCAGAGGAGACAGGTGGGGAGTTTACACATGATATAGCGACAGGAAGACAAAACTAGGCTGGGTCAGCTGCACCAAGCTGACTTTCCAAAGAAGTACTGAGCCAAATTCAGTTGAAGTGTGACCCAACAGAAGAAAAGATCCAAATATTGCTAACAATGAGCCTACTCTTCTTTTGGAGTTCATGGTGGTGGGATTGTCCATGATGCTAAGAAAAGAACAGAACCTGTTTGTAAAGTAAGCAAGTGGCAATCAGAAGTAGAATGTCTAGTGAGTTCATTTCTTTGTCTTCATGCTATGATGATCAAGAGGAACTGACAGATACTATAGCCTGTATCACAGGGTTCCTATAAGCCTGTGCACTCAAGAGGGCTTCTGAGTCTCCATCAACTGCTAATGGATCAGTCCGGTCACCCACCATCAAGCAGTTGCACCTCCTACTGGGGCCACTCATGAGCATTCTTGCCTGAGTCTGAGCAAAGGCAGAAATGCACTGTTAGAGTGTTCTGAAGCTGGGCTGTTGTGACTATTTCCCAGGGAAGTTGGCTCCACGTAGAATAAGAAGAGCAGGAAGCGAGCAGCATGGCCAAAGTGAACAGCATTTCATCTCAGGGGGAAAAGCCGGAAAACAAACAAAAACCCTAATGTGGAAATAAGTAACAATAACAAAAATTCGATCAGGCCCTCGGTAGTTTTACTTCAGTGCACATAAAAAGCTGGGTGTTTTCAAAGACTATAGAATTTAGGACCTCAAGTGGTTTAGTTTTTTGTGCCTTGGTAAGAAGAAACACTTGTGGCAGATGACCATGAGGCCATCAAGAAGAAATGCCAGAAACTATCTAGTATGAATCAAAGTGCGACCACTGGCCTGTATTCTATAATTACTTGCAACACCATTATCAGCAGAAGAGGTAGATATTAGTCAACTAAAATAGAAATACCACTATTTTCCTTCAGATGGGTGGTGTAGCTCAATAGTACCTCACATGCCTAGATGTGCAAGTTCAGAAATGCAGTCCCCAGTACCATAAAAATAAAATACAAACACTTTCAATAAATATTCACCAGTCATGAAAAGTTTTCAAGACAAAAACCCAGGACTCTAAAGCTGGACAAGTATATATAAAAGCAGTACAGATATCACACTTATACACTAATAGACGAGTGAAAGGTCACTAAGAATTATTGAAATAAGGAAGATTTAAAACAATTACCACCATCTTTTCTCATAAAATTTCACAGAAATTCTGACAGGTTTTAAGGCCATTATTCATATCCTTGTTTTCATTCAAATCTTCCTTAAAATTACCCTTATGTTTTACTGGATTAAGTAACAAGATAAATTTCAGTAAAGAGTATTGTCTATAAATAGCTGTAATACATACCGAAAATTAGAATTTACTATGTAAGGGGGATTGTGTGGACAAGGCCATGAACAGGTGCACAGTAGCTATAGTTCTTCATTTCCGAATATAATTTTATTATTTAGACAATATTATTAATTAGACTATTTTGAAGTATATGTAAAACCTAGAGATCCTGTATGTCCCTATGTGCGTGTGTGTGTGTGTGTGTGTGTGTGTGTGTGTGTGTGTGTGTGTACATGCATACCCAAGTTTGTTCATGTGTGTTGAAGGTGGGGATTAGGAAAGCAACTCTGAAGATAGGATACTATTTTTTTACAAATATAATGATGTGCCACTACACCAGGGTAGGTCTGATCGGGCTACCCCTCGACCATTGCCAGCAGTCTACTGTGGGGGCATCTCCGTGGATTTCTGTGGGCCTCTCCTACACTCTGCTTCTTCTTATTCTCATGTGGTCTTCATCTCTCACGAACATTCCCTGTGTTCCCTCTCTGTTCTTGATCCAGTCGGGACCTCCCGCTCCCCCAAGTTCTCATTCCCTCGCCCCCCACCACTCACCACCCCCACTCACGTCCAGACAGTTCATGTAGATCTCATCCATTTCTCCGTCCTTGGGCGATCCCCGTGTCTCTCCTGGGGTCCTGCTATCCAGGTAGCCTCCCTGGTGTTGTGAGTAGCTGTCCAGTCATCCTTGTTCCGCCACTAGTATTCTCCTATGAGTGGGTGCATACCATATTTGTCTTTCTGAGTTTGGGTCACCTCACTCAGGAGGATTTTCTCTAGATCCCTCCATTTGCCTGCAAACCTCATGATGTCGTTGTTTTTCTCTGCTGAGTAGTATTCCATTGTATATATGTACCACAGTTTATTTATCCATTCTTCGGTTGAAGGGCATCTAGGTTGTTTCCAGGCTCTGGCTATTACAAATAATGCTGATATGAACATAGCTGAGCAAGTGCCCTTGTGGTATGTTTGAGCATTCCTTGGGTATATGCTGGATGCAAATATCCACGGTCGGGCCCTGGGTGGAGCTCCGGGAGTCCAGTTGGCGAGAAGGAGGAGGGTTTGTGTGAGCGGGAGTTGCTGGGACAGGAGATGGATGGAATACAGGGACAAGTGGCCAGACAAATGGAAACACATGAACTGTGAACCAATGGCTGAAGGGCCCCCAACTGGATCAGGCCCTCGGAATGGGTGAGACAGTTGATTGGCTTGATCTGTCTGGGAGACATACAGGCGGTTGGGCCGGGTCCTGTGCTCAGTGCATGAGTTGGCTGTTTGAAACCTGGGGCTTGGTAGAGACCCTTGGCTCAGCCTGGGAGGAGGGGGCTAAGCCTGCCTGGGCTGAGTCCACCAGGTCGATCTCAATCCTCGGGGGAGTCTTTGCCTTGGAGGAGATGGAAATGGGGGTGGGCGGGGGGGGGGGGAATGGGGCAGGAGGAGGGAGAACGGGGGAACCTATGACTGATATGTAAAGTTGAATTATGTTGTAAAATAAAATAAAATAAATTATAAAAAAAAACAAATATAATGATGTATTTTATTGAACTGAATACATCCAAACTATAATGTGTTCAATTAATCCATATAAAAGACTTTTGTTTTACATATGCCATTTTGTTTTTGTTTATTGTCTTTTCATTTTACATACCAACCACAGTCTCCCCTCCCTCCCCTTCTCCCACTCCTTCTCACCTTCCCCTACCCCACCCCCATCCACTCCTCATAGGAGGTAAGGCCTCCTTTGGAGAGTCAACACAGGCTGGATACTATTTTTATAACAGCAGGCTCACCATGTATCTATGTAGAAAGGCTCTTCAGTCTGGGCCACACTAGTGGAGTGTGGTGGTATTGTGTTCCCTAAAATATTGTGTACCTTAATAAATTTATCTGGGGTCAGAGACAGAACAGCCACAATATTAAACATGAGGATAGGCAGTGGTAGCATACGCCTTTAATCCTAGCATTCCAGAGACAGAAATCCCTCTGCATCTCTGTGAGTTCAAGGCCACATTGGAAATGGCCAGGCGTGGTGACACATGCCTTTAATCCCAGTAAACCAGCCTTTAATCCCATGGAGTGGTGGCAGAGAGCAGAAAGGTATATAAGGCGTGAGGACCAGAAACTAGAGGCATTTGCCCTGGAGAGGCATTTGCCCTGGAGAGGCATTTGGCCTGGAGAAGCATTTGGCCTGGAGAAACATTTGGCCTGGTTAAGCATTCAGGCTTCTAGCAGCAGTTCAGCTGAGAGTCATTTGGATATGAGGACCATAGAGGCTTCCAGTCTGAGGAAGTAAGACCAGCTGAGGATCCGGCGAGGTGAGATAGCTGTGGCTCGTTCTGTCTCTCTGACCTTCCAGTGTTCACCCCAAGAACCGGCTTCAGGTTTGATTTTATTAATAAGACTTTTAAGATTCATGCTACAGTGGAGACTCAGAGTAAATCTATTCCTATGTTTCTTTGTTCTGAATCTCTCCGAACTTTGTTCAGGAACTTAAGGACTGACTAATGAAACTGCTCTCCCAGATGGTCCATGCAGGGTGAGTCAAAGACTGAGTTGTCAAAGATTAACTCCCCAGAATCAATATGCAAATGAAGAACTCATGCAAGGAAAGTTAATGCCACAGGGAATAATGTTATCACCGTAACTAGTCTGAGTCTTCAAAATGAGAAAATTACTAGTGAGTGAGCACCAGAGGTCTAAACAATGACTTTCAGAAATGTGTATTTGTACCAGTTGTGCTGTAATCAGTACACACATACCATAGACTTTCAAAGGAATGACTCTCTTTTTCTGAAATAATAAATGTAAAATAAAAATCAGCGTTGACAGAAAAAGAAAAATTAAATATTGGAGCCTTTAGACTGTTCTGTTTATTTTTTAATATAGCTTTGCCAATATGCATCCCATTCTCTTGGCTAAGAGGTTTCTCTGGAGCTAACAAGGAATGGAAATCACCGGAAACCCTGTTAGATTATTTGGCAAAAA
>CABHPQ010140033.1:0-19244 GCA_902168405.1 Peromyscus aztecus | reverse complement strand
TATCACATCCTATAGGAACACAGCTCAACCTCTCCAGCTGGATGCCACATGGGATCTTCCAGAGAATATTCATCCTACTATTCCACATTATGAGGGTGATAGAGTGTATGGCTACAAAGTGAATTCTTATTGTTTGTTTTGAGATGGGGTCTCACTATGTAGCACTGGCTGACCTGAAACTCACTATGTATTCCAGACTGGCCTAGATCTCACAGATATCCACCCTGTCTCTGCCTCTCGAGTTCTAGGATCAAAGGTGTGTTCACCACTATACCCAGACACACAGTAAATTCTGTTGGTGTTAGCCCACTGCCTCATATCTTCTGCTGTGACGTCAGCCATCTTCCTGGGTTGTGCCGGTGTTAAGTGGGCATTCTGAAAGCTCACAATGGTGATGCTAAAAGAGAATGGCTGAGGACCACCTATAACCAAAACAAAAGCCTACTCCATTCCAGTGAGTACAACCTGCCCCCAACAGAGAAGGCCTCATTACGTAATAGCAGCGGTGTCAGAGGGGTCCGGTTTGATTAGCTTCCCACCAGGTGTCGGGCACCCACTGAGCAGGCCTATCTGTCCATGTGATAATCACCTTTTGGTGACCACTTAGCAATGACAAGAATGTCCACACCCACCAGCCAGTTGTGGAAGAGCCTTTGGGAGCTGCTTCTCTAGATTTCCTTACCACCAACCCTCCAATCTTGGTCCTGCTGAGTCCTCGACTCTCAGATGAAATTCCTAGCCACTACCTATCCATTGTTCCTTCTGTAAGAGTCAACCAAATCCAGCGATCCCCTGAACGGCCTCCTGCACACCCTTCGTGGCCCCTGAGGGGGTCTGTAATGCAAGAGTCCCTGGCACTCCACTGCCTCCTCAGCATTTAATGCTACAGAGGTGGGATGGAGTAGAAATCTACCCAAAGAAGAAATGTGTCTTGAAGTCGAAAAGAACAAAGGGCCCTCCTGATGAACTGGGCTGGATGGTAGAGTACAACACAGTTGTGTGTGATTGTGGGGAGGGGAGATGTGTCCCTTGGATAAATCCCAAGGAGCACAATTGCTGACTCATGTGCTTGGTTTTACAAGAAACTGTCTTCCAGACTGGCTAGACCATTTTTCACCCCCACGGACCATTAGTGACAGGTCCTGATGTCCCACCTCCTTGCATTTGATGTTGTCCTGGGGGGTTGGTTAATCTAATAGTTCCATGGGGAGGGTGTCTTTTTGTTACTGAGCACACCCTTCTAATTTGAGATTATTCTAAAGAACACACTATGCACTTTAAAAGCCCCTGACACTACACACTGCCATTCACGCTGTAACACAGGCCTTCAGATATGCAGGGCCTCTGGGGCCAGGGAACTACTCTGAGAGTGAAGTCCTGTTTACTGGAGTGATGCATCCTGCTCATCTCTGAGCCAGGAGTTGGCAGCAGCATGTCCTGCTGGTGGGTCCAAGGGAAGGGTAGAATTTGAGAACAGACAGACTCTCTGGGAGAGGAGCCCTCACTGATCCACTCAAGCAGAGGCAGCTGGCTTGAATTATATGGAAAGTTATCAAATACTGGTGAGGACTCCACCTGGGAACATGACAGACTGAGAATCAGATCTCCACATGGAGGCATTGAATGTTTTGCTGCAAGCATTTTACAAAACGTATTCTGGATGGTAGACGTATGCTCGGGGAAGCAGCTTAATGGTCCTGACCTTTCTATCCAGGGTAACCTGTGATCTGGCTCTCAGCTTGTGGAGACAGAGAAAGAGATTCTGCAGGCAGTGGGCTCTCAGCCCCTGGCTGTGATGGAGGCACTGTGGGATGTGGGAACCCAGAATGGTATGTGCAAGGGTTAGGAAGGGCTGAGGAAATGGGACCTTCCTTCTTGGGCCTTCCAGAGCAGAGAGTCTCTGTAGGCCAGGCTCCCAACTCCATGTTCACGTCCTCCAGGTGGACTCTCTACAGACACTCCTGGATGGTCCCTCTCTGCTGGTGTGTGCTGGGAACGAGGCCTTCAGACGCCTGGAGATGGAAAATGATGGAAGGAACAGGACCAGAACCTTCTCTGGTGTGACTGCAAGGAGTGAACGTGGTGAGTAGATTCTGCGCCTTCCTGGCTTCTTTAAATGGGACAATGGCTCCACAGGCCTGGTTGTTATCACTTCCAAACCCACGGGACAGTGATTTGGCTGGGTTCCTAGGTCTTCCAGCCACTTTGGGTCTCTCTTGCTGTTTCCTTCTTCCATCAGTCTTAATTGAGCAGAGCATTGCTGGGAACACCTGAGATCAGTGTAGATTATGACACAGGGAAATCTGAGCTCCAGGTTTCTAGGGTCTAAAATAACCACTAAGATTCTCAGCGGACATGTCCTCATGGAGATGCTAAGCCCTGTAAGTACAGGGAACATTTAAGTCCTTCAGAGTCATGGCTGTCTTAGGCAGCAGTGGTGATCTACAGTGGTTATGATGACTAAAACACACCACAACCATGGCCCACCCATTCGGACATATAGATCCACCAAAAAAGCCCACAGAGGGTCAGGGTCTAGGCTTTGTTGTTAAAATATACATGATTTCAAGGGCACGGTTCCCAAGTGCAGGGTAAAAATGACAGCCAAACTGCTGGACTGATAATAGAGTTTGGTGAATGAACAAAGGGCTGTGTTTTGTGGGACTCCAGTGGCACCCCAAGAGCCACCAGGCCTGCCTGATGCTTTCTCCTGGCCGGAAATGTTTGTAAGGTCTGTTCTGCTGGACACAGGTGCATCCCACCAAGCATAGCTCGGGATATAAAATGAGAAACACCCAGGACCCCATTCTTCCCTAGAGCTACTTTCTTTTCTTTTCTTTTAAAACAAAACAAAACAAAACAACAACAACAACAACAACAACAAACCAAAAAACAAAAAACAGGGTTTCTCTGTGTAGTTTTGGAGCCTGTCCTGGATCTCACTCTGTAGACCAGGCTGGCCTCGAACTCACAGAGATCCGCCTGGCTCTGACTCCCGAGTGCTGGGATGAAAGGCGTGCGCCACCACCTCCCAGCTTTAGAGCTACTTTCTATCAGCCAAGGCCCATCACTTTTTTCCTGCCTGCGGGGTAGGCTAAACTATCACAGTGTTTATGTAGTGCGTTTAGACCTCTCCCGGTAATCTTTCTTCAGCCCAAGAGCCTGGCCATTGTGAGGGAGATGGGTCACCGTGAGTCATATCGGTTTACAGTTTATGGTCAGATTATCACGGGCGGCAGCCTGAGCTTCCTCCTCTGCTAGGTCAATGAATCCCCATGGTGTGTTTTCACCTGCAATGCCACAATCTCTCCAGACCCTGATTGTGCTGGTGTCTATTCAGCAGGCATTAATATGCAGCAAATGCTCTGTGCAAGAAGCTTTCTGTGCAGCAACTCGATATGCAGCGAGTACTCTATGCACGGCTGCATGTAACAAAGCGGTGCTAATGGTTTGTAAATTCAGACATAGCGGGTAGCTGGTGGCTTTGGCCTGGCCCACACTCAAGTCCTTCTTAGTGCTCTGTGACACCCACGGATCCTTCTAGAATAGCTCTGGCCCTTGTCCTTCTGCTGTTGCATGCTCCAGTTACTCTCTTCTCTCTTGCTCCACTGTGCAACAGGCTGCTGGGGGCCAAACGCCAAGCAGAGTGTGATGCACTCGAGGACCAGGTCTGGCAGAAGGCTGCGGCAGTTTTCCTTGATGTCAGAGGGTGACCATCCGGCATCCGGTCATCAGGCCTGGCCAGGGCCTGCTTTGAACAGGTGCCCTCAGGACACACCTGGCCCACCTGGCTCCTTGGTGGCTGCTGATGATGTGGAGAAGAAGGTCTGCATGAATGAGGATGGCAGCCTGTCTGTGGAGATGAAAGTCCGCTTCCAACTTCTGGGCGAGGATACCCTGCGGTGGTCCCAGAGGGTGGGGCATACCAATGTGTGCACCCCAGCCAGTGGGAAGGGCCAGGTCTTGAGGGAGACTGATCCCTTCTGTTACAGACAGGAGGGCCACCCTTGGGGGTTCTTGGCACATGGGGCACAGGGACAGGGTCCCTGTGATGGAGGATACCAGAGAGCCTTTGATGTGGACCAGCAATCACAGCCCAACTATGACATTTGGAGGAACCCCCTGACCACTCCTGGGGATGCAGGTCCAACTCGGAGGAGGAAGTGGGGCCTGTCTAAGCTCTCTGGATGCAGGAGCCACTGGAGCCAGGGGGCCAATGACCGGAAAGGACAGGGCAACAATAGTCTCAGCCCAGTCTCAAGTCCCAGGCACCCTAGAAGTGCCCAGCCAGGCTCCTGCTGTCCCTGGACTCCAGAAGGTGAGACAGACAGCGACACCTTGCATCCAGTCTCCTCAGCCTCTTCCCAAAGTGGGTCTGAGCTAGAAGCTGGTAAGGGCCCCTGCCCAGAGGACACAGGACCCTGTGGCTTGGGACCTAAGACCCGAGGTATAGAAAAGGCCCTTTCTGATACATCAGTCAGTGCTGAGTCTCCTGAGGAGTCTAGTGAGTGTGGTAGCCAGCATCACAGAGGCTCAAGCCAGGTGAGGGTCACGGTTTCCCAGAGGCAAGCCACCCAAGGTGACAGGCCCTGTGTTCCCACCCAGGGTCTCTTATCTTTGAGCCACATGGACCCTCAGACAGAGAAGTGTAGACAGAGCACCAGGTGCCGGGAGGCCAGAGGTGAGCCTGAGCTGAGGCTGCCCCTGGTTCCAGGCCATTCTGGCTGTCAGGACACACAGAGAGATGCTCTCCCAGCTCCTGCCAGTGCCCCAGCCCAACGGAGGCAGAAAAAGCAGAAGAGGCCAGCTGGTATTATGTGCTTGCCCAGTGACCCTGTCCCTTGCCAAGTGGCTCAGAACAGCCATGCCAGGCAGTGTGACTATTGTGGGAACACTCAATCCTCGCTGGACACAAATGCAATACCTCAGGAAAGAGAACAGGCCTGCCCAGGAGGCCCCACACCACGATCTCCTCCAGACTCACCCAGGGCTGGGCATCAGGCCTCCAGCAATCTGAGATCACCATTCTCTAGTTCTCTTGACTTTCAAGGCCCACAAGCCACCAGCAAAGACACCACCAAACCCATGAGTGACTCAGACTGTGCGTCCAGCTTTTACCATCCTAGAACTCACTCTGCAGAACCAGCAGGGGACACTGGGTGTCCAGCTCACTCTCCAACTCCCACACCTGTCCATAGAGGAGACGTTGGTTGCCTGTGGGACAGGGCAGGGACCACCCCTGAACCTCCCTCGTCCTCTGTGTCGCTGGACAGACAGCCTGAGGCAGAAGACCCAAGACCCCACCAAGACTGCTGCTGCTCACAGGTGGCAGCATCCTCTGTCCTCACAGCCCCCAGTGGTCAAACACAGGCCCCCATCTCTGAGGCCTGCTGGGGGGCCAGCAGCTTCTGTCCAACTCCCCCCCAGGAGCAAATATGTTCCAGAAAGGATCCCACAAGCAGAAGTAGTACCAGCAGTGACCAGAATCAAGCTGATGGCCATGCTGAGCCCAAGAAGACTCTGCTGGGAAAGTCCCCTGGCATCAGGGGAAGCCTTGAGGAGCAGGAAGAGGACGGTGGGATAACACCCAGTGCTCTGCCCTACACCTCTCCAGACGCTGTGGTTCGTGAGTGGCTAGGCAACATCCCAGAAAAGCCGGTACTCATGACGTATGAGATAGAAGGTGAGACCACAGCGGTGGCCAGTGATGGCCCAGAAAGTCCTGAGGACGACCTTGCTGATGGCTGCTCTCTGAAAGCCCTTGGGGAACTGGCTCAGGCCAGACAGCAGCCCCCAGAAGGGGTCACTGATGAGCAGCCAGAGCCGGCAGGAGTCCTCCCAAGGACTGGTTCTGTGTGCTGCACACTAGGAGGTGATCCACATCATGATACAGCATCAGGTGAAGGGGTCAAGGCCCCTGCAGAAGCTGGGATAGGAGAAGGGACCACTGTGGACTATGGTGTGAGCCTATGTGCGCTGCCCAGCAGGGTCTCGGCCTCCACACAGATCATGAAGGCCCTGCTGGGCTCTAAGCCAGGCCGGCCCAGCAGTCTACCAGAGGTCTCTAGCACAGTAGCCCAGAGGCTCAGCTTCTCTGCTGGGGCCCTCATCGCCTGCCTTGCCAGGCTCCATTTCTTTGATGAGGATCTGGGCCCTCTGGATGGCAACGCGAGGCTTGAAGAGTCCCCTAGGTACAAGGAGATGCTGAGCATCTCCCAGGCCTTGTGGCCTGGGAGTGAGCTTGGGCAAAGCCAGCTGGACATTGGCCTCAGGAAGCTCACTTCACACCAGGCTCTGCTGGGGACCCAGGACTGCACACCCACCTCCTCCTCTGGCGTGGATGTCAGCAGTGGCTCTGGAGGCTCAGGTGAGAGCAGTGTGCCCTGTGCCATGGATAATAATACCCTGGCTCCCGAGAAGGTAGATTTGCCCTTGAAAATCCCCTCTCAAAGACCTGATTCCAGGAACCAGGGGTACCCAGAGGTACTGAGTCATTCCACAGCTTCATCTGGCTCCCAGGCGTGGGCTGGCACCGCCAGTGAGGAGGAGTCAGGTAAAGGTGGCAGGAAGCAGAAATGGGGCAATGCTCCAGAACAATCAGCTGAAAGCACAAGGCTGGAAGAGGAGGCCCAATCAGAAGAGGCAGAAGGGAGGGTAAGAGAGACACTACAGGAAGATGGTATCCATGGGGAGGGGCTTCCGGAAGAAAAGGCTGGAGTCTGCAGTCCGGAAATGCTTCGAGCTGGCTCTCGGGATGGGGAGGGCTCCCCAGAAGACACCAGAGTGTCAAAGGATGAAGCAGGAAGAGATGCTGCCTCTGGAGGACTGTGGCCCCTAGATGGGAGAGAGGAACCCACAGAGTCCCCTCACCGTTTCAGTGGGAGCAACTCAAATGTTAGCGAGAGTCCAAGTGTTCACATAGTGGAGCAAGGGTTGGAAGAGGTGTCCACCATGGCTGCCATGGGCTGCGAGCAAGCCAGTATCAAGGCCAGCTCAGGAACCAGGGAGACGAGCACGTCCACGGCCCACAGAGGATCTCTGGACCCTGACCCAGTCTGGGTGTCCAAGCTGCTGAGGAAGATAGAGAAAGACTTCATGGCTCACCTGGCCGGTGCCACAACTGAACTCCGAGCCCGATGGAACCTTCACGACAACAGCCTGCTGGACCAGATGGTGACCGAGCTGGAGCAGGATGTGGGCCGAAGGCTTCAAGCAAGCACTGTCAGGGAAGTCAGGAAGATCCAGAGCCGGCAAGGGAGGCTGGTCCCGGAACCACCCCGGGAAGCCCTCAGAGGTCAGACTTCGCTACAGACAGAGCAGCGCAGGCGCCGCCTTCAGGGCCTGCGCAACTTCTCAGCCCTCCCTGGCCAGGGCCCCCTCTCTCTCACCCTGGAGGATGGGTCCACTCCGAGTACAGCCTTAGGGACCAGGCCAGGTGTGGGGGCCGTGGGGGATGAGTTCTGTCCCTGTGAAGTCTGCCTGAAGAAGAAGATGATCCCTAAATTCCCAAAGGATGCCACAGGAGTCTCCAGCGCACCGGTCAAAAAGGCCTTTGACCTTCAGCAAATTCTACAGAGCAAGAAAGGAGGTAGGAATAGAGAGGCCATGGAGGTGGCCCCTCAGAAGGCAGGGATGGTGTTGCCTCAGAAGGGCCCTAGAACTGTCCAAGCAACTGATGGAAAGCAGGAGCTGAGGTTGGCCCCGGGGCCTGGGGTAGATGAGGGAGAGGAGTGGGAAGAGAGGCAGAGACTGAGAGGAGAGACGGATCCTGAGTTCTTGAAAGAAGAAGGAGCTGGCTGCCATGTGCCAGAAGAGGATGCAGCCACTTCGAGAGAAAGGGAAATCCACATCAGTGCTGCGCAAGAAAGCTGGCAGTTAGAGGAGAGCGTGACCAAGAAGGAAGAAACCCTGCACCTGCTCTTCAGAGATGGAGATGCTTCGGAGGTTTCAGGAAGACAGGGTGATGGCAGCCATTCTGTGGAGACTCAGGACTCTTCTAGAGAAAGACAGCCAGAGGTAGAAGGAGGAAATCAAGATGAAAAGGAGAACAGCCCTTGGGTTAGTTCAGGAGAGAGCCAGAGAGGGGTGGTTTCTGACCACGAGGGGAGGCTCCACAACCGCCACAGAAGGCCAGGCCCCCAACGCCGCATCCATGCAGCACACTGCACCAGGGCATCATCTCCGAGCAACTGCTCACAGGTGTCTCAGAAGGGCTCCGAAGAAGATTTTCCAACTGGAGAGCTCAAGTGCACCAAAGACAAGAACAGTAGGGACTTGGATGCAGAGAGAAAAGTCACCATGATGTACCCAGAAAGTTCCTCTTCGGAACGAGAAACCCCCTCCAGCCCAAGACCTCCAAAGCAGGAGGAAGGAGAAGTCTGTCATGCAGAAGGTGAAGAGACAGCTGGAAGCTTGATTTGTACCCAGGTCGGGGGTAGGGTAGATGGCTTTGGCCAGGATGATTTAGATTTCTAGATATCAAATGATAGGATAATAATGAGTCTGAGTGATGCCTGCATAAATATAATACCCGTGTACCCAAGGGAATATCAAACCACTATACAAGGGACATGGACAAAGACAAGGAATTGCTACCCACCCTGGAGCTGCAGGCCTCGCTACTCAGGAGGCTATGGTGGGAGAATAGAGAGTTCAAGCCCTGGCTGGGCTTTAGAGCAAGTTCAAAAGCCAACTTGGGCAACTTAGTGTGACATTGCTTCAGGGTCTGAGACTATAGCCCAGTGGCAGAGTGCTTGCCTGGCATATTTGTGGCTCTAGGTTCAACCTTGACAGTAACAACAATGAAAAGGACTTGCCAAAGACAGACCACACCATGCTGTCCCTAGGATCTAACTCAAGGCCCCCATACTCAGTGTACAGCGTTAGCTGTGAGCCTGACATGTTATCAGATGTCAGCCATTCCTCTGTCCACACAGCCCAAGAGCATAAAAGGGTCTGGAAAGATGCCTCGGAGCTTCTGTTTGCGTTGGCTTTTGTGAGGGATTCTCTCTCTCTCTCTCTCTCTCTCTCTCTCTCTCTCTCTCTCTCTCTCTCTCTCTTCTCTCTATTGATCCCTTGTTACTTTCCCCCTAGCTTCTCTGGGAACACTCACCTCTTTTGACTTTGAGGTACTTTTTTGCTGCTCTGGAGTATATGTGGTGACTCTGCAGATGTGAAACACCTGGGAAAAGCAGATACATTCAGGGTCATGGGATAAAGTTTGTTCTCAGCCCCAATGTCCTAGGTTCCATCCCCCACAATTCATATTATTTGTAAGGGGGAAGCAAAGAGCTGGAAGGAAAAGTGATCACCCAATGACCAGAAATCGTAGACAGCTTTGGAAAGGGACCAGATGTAACACCCTCCATCATTTTCTGGATGTTTTGTCGAGATTGTTCTCTGTATAATATTTATATGCTGCTTTCCCAAATGCTTAAATACGATAAATGCTAAAAAAAAAAAAAAAAGAGTTTCGAATTCATATTTTAATTCCTGAAGAATTTTCCTGGATGGGAATAGAAAAAAAAAAGTCACCATTTCCTTATCATTGACCTCTCTCTGTCTCTCTGTCTCCCTCTACGCCTCCTTGTGTGTGTGTGTATGTGTGTGTGTGTGTGTGTGTGTGTGTGTGTGTGTGTGTGTGTGTGTGGCGCGTGCACGCTTGTACTATATTAATGTAAGTGCACCTGGCTAGCAAGTACATGTGGAGTTCAGAGGCTAACAATGGAAAGTCTTTCTCAATCATTTCTCCACCTTTTTCTTTTTTTAATGGCAGGGCCTCTTGTCAAAAACCTGGAGCTTGCTAATTGGCCAAAGTCCCCCAGAAGCTGCCTGTCTCTGCCTCCCTAGCCCTGGACTTGGAAACACATGCAGCCATGCCTGGCTTTTTAGAAAGTTCTGGAGATCCAAACCCATACTTTCACAGCAAGCACTTTACCTGCAGATCTGCCTCCCAAACACATACATTTAAAAATCTCTTTCAAATGGTCTTGCTATATATAATAGCCTGTGCTGGCTTTGTGGCCCAGGCTAGCCTCAAACTTTGGATTCTGTTGCATCAGCCTCTCCAGTGCCGAGGTTACATTGGATTGCAGATATCTGCACCACAAACACCTTAGTTTTCCATTATTTTGTTCTTAAAACTGTTTCCAAATTGAGTACGGTAGTGCAGACTGGGAAATCCAGCACTCAGGAGGCAGAGATATGAAGAACACCATGACTCTAGGGCCTGCCTGGGCTTCCTAGTGAGTCTGCAGCCACCCTGGGGTATGTAGCAAAAGCCTGGCTCAAAAAAGCAAAACCAGACCAAACCTCCCAGCAGACCAGCAAACAAAACAACACTCACCCCTGCCCTCGACCCCTGGACCACCTTCTAGTTGTTTAGACCTGATTCCCAGGCATGATATTACAGGGTCAAAAGATGTCAGTGATTTTAGGAATCATAGCACATTTTAGCACATTGTTTTTCTAACGTTCAGCATTAACTAGCATCTTCTAGACCACCAAGTGCTCATCAGTCTTCACTACTGACCTTCAAAAGCAGAGATTGCTTGCTCGCTGTATGGGCAAGCACAGGATCTCATTTTCATGTGGCACCGTTCTAGGTATACTTGAATATTAATGAAATTAAAACCCTTTCTAGGATTTAACAAAACCCATTCTCTGTAAATTTTATGACTAGGCTCACTTTTTTAAAGAATTGATTTACATCTGTCTTTTGCTGTAGGCTAAAAAAAAAATTGTCATTATTTAAATCTTGTATTAGATTCTTTTGTTTACTATTCTATAGGGGCACTTGAGTACCACAGCATGTGTGTGGGAGTCAGAGGGCTACTTTATGGAGTTGCTTCTCCCCTTCCACTGTGTGGGTTTGGAGGATCAAACTCAAGTCCTCAGGCTTGGTGACAAGTGCCTTTACTTCCTGAGTCATCTCACTAGCCCTGTTTACTATTTTTGATATTTAAAAACCAGCTGCCCTCTGTCCACATCCTTCCACAGCAAGCCTTTGTTGGTGTCCTGCCGCAGTAGGGGGCTCCTTAGTGGGAAACAAAAATTCCTGGATCTCATCCACTTCCCTATTCTTAATCATTAGCCACGTCCAGATTTATCACTCATGGTATCACTGGTGGCAGCTATCCAATGCAAAGATGAAATGGATCTGCATGTCTGTGGCCACTAGTCTATGGGTGAGGATGGTCTTTATAAAATCTGACATGTTCTAAGACTTCTGTGAGGCCATTCTTTAAAGCTTTTACAATAATTACACACACACACACACACACACACACACACACACACACACGCACGAATTCACTGTGTGTATATATTTGGGGTACAATGCTCCTGGAAGCTGAACTCCACTTCACTTCCCAACTGAATTGATTTCCCAACAGTCAATCAGTAGAAGTTGATATTGACACTGGGTGGAGGGCCTGGATGACCACAGTCTAGCAAGCCACTTGTCGATCTAATCCCTATCAGCCTCCCTCTCCCAGCAGATTGCATGGTGGCCAAGATGTGGCCAGGTGTCTGGATGTGATGGTATGCACAATTGTCCAACCCTTATCACACTAGCTGTCAGGAAGCATCCAGCACATACCTCATCTATGACATGAGGTCTCCAGTCCTCACCAGTGGGTGTTCCGATGCCTCCCAAATGCCAGCAGCAGCAGCAGCAGCAGCAGCAGCCTTACCCTCTGCTAATCTGAACGTCATTAAAATGGCATTACTCTTCTCTCATCAAGCGCAGACTGGGTCTGTCTAGATGGCTCAGTGGGTTGAGGTGCTTGCTGTCAAGCCTGGGGGCCTGAACTTGGTCCCCAGGACCCACATGATAGAAGGAGAGAACTGACTCCTGCAAATTGTCCTCTGACTTTTACACCAGTGCTCTTGCATGTGTGCATCTTCTACACACAGCAAAATAAAAATATTAAAAAAAATAAAAACAGTAGAAAGGACATGAGACCTGGGATTGGAGGACCTGGGCTCAAATCCAGGGCTCACATCTGTTTCCATGCTCTGGAATGGGATGACTGGTGTCCCACCACCCCTGCGTTGCTGTGGAAGCAAATGCAAGAGATGTCATTACATGGACACTAGGGCATTTTCAATACCGTGTTTCTCATTGCCCTGTGTTCAGTGCTTACAGTACACTTGGTACCATCCTGTACCATTCACAGAATCAGTCCCGTTGAATCTCCCAGGTGGATCTGTCAGGTATGCAAAGAGGCATTTTCATGTCCGTTTCACAAACGAAGCAACTGAGGCATAGAGGAGATGGAGAAACTTGCCTGAGTTGACCCAGTTAGATAGCTTCAAAGCCAGGATTGCAAGGGAGATACTCCATGCTCAAAGTCCACGTCCTTTTCCATTGTATCTTCATTCTCTTTCTTTCCAATCAGTTGTGTGAATCAGTAACCTGAATCAAGGCACGGAACACTTTGCTGAGTGAATTTACTGCAAAAATACTGAAGGCTTAGGAAAGTGACTTCAGTGGGATTCTTTCTGCTGGGATGATTGTATTATGTCCCCAGGAATGTTCCGCTCACAGGCTGATATCAGGAGCTGGCCATCCCTAGCTCTGTAAAGGGCAGTGTCACACTGAAAACGTATCTCTTTGTGGGATTCTCTCGGTTACAAATTCACCCACTTTAAGCCCCCAAATATTTCTGCCTTTTATCTTTTAAAACAGTTGCTGTTAATGGACAACCTGAGCTTTTTTTTTTTTCCACTTGGAGATAAGGAGTTTTGTGGCCATAGCTAAGGTGGGGACCTTGATATATCCTCCCCACCTTTTTCACTATGACAACCAAGCTGTAGGAGCGTCTGTGGCATTCCTATACCCTCAGCTGGCTCCTGGATAAAACCCCAAATCATCCATCATCCAAATGCTTATGAGGCCTCCCAGTATCCATGGCAACCCAAAACCTTTACAGCTTTGAGTGGTTGGAGATTGGAGCGACTCTTCTGCCCTACCCTTATTGTCCATGTGTTAGGGGTCAGCGGGTCCGGCCCACAGGCCAACTTTACAGTGTCTAAGGAGCCAAAGCCTAAGTCTGGGGTTTACACCCAGAGGCCGGTCATGCTGGTCTGGTTAGGACTTCTGCTCCACTCCTTGTTAATAACGGAGGAGCTGGGCACTCCATTGAATTGACCAGTCCTACCTCCAACTGACAAGCCTTCCTGGAGAAGTAGTCATGCTGAGTCCAGACCCCAGACCTCCTCCATATCTCAATACCCCTTGTCAGAGGCAAAAGAAACCCTCATAGAAGACAGTGAACAACAGATCTACTAGTCCCTGGACATCCAGACCACACAGCCCTCTCGCGCAGACCTTACCTTCCTTTTCGCCACATCCCAGCCCCCCGAGTCTCCCAGACACAAGCTTCATTGACCACTCACATGGCCAAGGGAGAGGTGACCTGTCCTCAGGCTGTGAAGGCCTTGCCACAGACACCAGCTTGTGGCAGGGAGGCCTGAAGAGGGACCCCAAACAACTTCAGGCTAGCTGCTTTGTCCTTCACTATCATGGTCATGGAGAAAGAAAACATGGAAAAGGTCATGGGAAGCAGAAAGACAACAGACAGTTCTGCTCTGGTGGCACTCTGTCCCAGGTGTCTGAAATCAGCCTCGCCGCGAATTTCCATAGCACCCGAGGAAAACCAGCTTCACACCCCTTCTTCCCACACTGCCTGCAAGGAGTTAGTCATGAGATACCCCACCAGGACTGGGCCTCCCAGAGAGGCTCAGTCACTGTGCCCTGCTCCACCTAAGGACCCATGCACATGAATGCATGCTTGTACACATATGCAGGCTCACAAGCATTCACATACATGGTCTCCCACTTAGACATATGTAGATGTGCACACATAAACACACATACACATTCCTCTCACATGCATGTGTATATATACTCTCACATACATGCACTCATCGCATGCACAAGCATTTGTGCACACCCAGAGGTCGGCTTCCTTGCCCTCCCTCATTACATGGTCTGCCCAAGGGACAATGTGGGTCAGCCAGAGTCAGTCTCTCACTCCACTCATCTCTTGAGAGGCAATTAGGTGGGTAAAGGTCATTCTCCCAACATGACCCTGTCCCTATTCCCTTGTCCAGAGCCCAGCTGACAGCTTAAGCCACCTGGGCCTCCGTAAAGACCAATATCCAAGAACACACAAATCTAGGCTGCACCAACCAAGTCACCCCACCCCCACCCCCCAGCAGAGCGAGCCAACTTCCTTTCTTCACTTGGGCTGGTTCCACACCCCCCACCCTCCCACCTCCCCCACCCCGCATCCATTCCTCTCCCTCTCTCCTTCCCTCTGATCTGCTATAACAAGAAGACGTAGGCTCAATTCCAAACTGAGGCTGCCCTTGGGGGAGCAACTGTGTGGGCCACAGGCTGAACTTGGGGAGTATAGTCTCCCTGCCCAGCCTGTGGGCTCACCCTGGCCTGGGCTTGATGGTCAGTGCGCTAATGAGTACTTGGTCCCCTCCCGGGCTGACACCTCAGATGCAGGACAGCTTGGTCATCAGGACTTGTCAGGACTTGAAGATTCCATGCCCTGGGCCCAGAAGACCTGGACTCTCTGATCTGGATGACAGACTTGCATTCTGCAGCATTCCTGGACCCCAGTTGCCACCAGCTTGGTACCCAGGGACCCAGAACCCTGTGCCAGGTGAAGTGCCCAGTCTCTCTCTGAGCTCAGCACCTAAGTTCTCTTTACTTTGCTCTGTGGAGTGCAAGGTGAGCACTAGGCTGCCCTGAGATGGCTTGCAAGGGGTCACAGTTCTGTAATGGTGAGAAGGCCAGAACTGGGAATGGGGTGCCTCCCTCTTGACCCCAAGGCTCCATGGAAGTGGCCTGCACCTCCCTCTCCTGGCTTTTTTTTTTTTTTTCTGTTTTTTCGAGACAGGGTTTCTCTGTGTAGCTTTGCGCCTTTCCTGGAATTCGCTTGGTAGCCCAGGCTGGCCTCGAACTCACAGAGATCCGCCTGCCTCTGCCTCCTGAGTGCTGGGATTAAAAGCGTGCGCCACAACCGCCCGGCTCCTCTCCTGGCTTTTAACTCTTCCCATGTTCTTTCCCAGAAAGAGCTGGATGGCTTCCTGAACCCAAGGCTGGCTCTGGAGCACCCTGCCTCTAGGCCCGGGATGAACTGGGTGACTTCTCAAAGCCCCGTCAATCTGTCAGTCATGCGGTTCCAGGAAAGGACAAAGCCAGAGGACAGGCACTGGCTGGGTGCAGGGACGGAAGGGTGGTGTGACTCACTTTCTGGGACAAGCCTGAACCTCACATCCTACTTTGTTCGGCCACAGCACAAGGGCTTGTGCTTGCCAGGAGATGCAGGCCAGACAGAGCATGTGGCTGCAAAACAACGCCAGGGGCCAGGATGAAGAGAAGCTTCTAGAGCCGTTTTCGTCTGCTATCAAGAAGCACCAAGCTTTTCCCTCCTGCCTCTGTCCTCCAAGCACATCTGAGGTCCCTTCCTGTACCTCAGAATCAAGCCCATAAGAGGCTGTGGTGGCTCACACCTGTAATCCCAGAATTAGGGAGGCTGGCACAGGAAGATTGCTAAAAGTTGGAAGCCAGCATGGGCTACAAAGTGAGTTCCAGGCTAGCCTGAGCTACTGAGTGAGACCTTCTCTCAAAAAAAAAAAAAAAAAATGTAACAATAAGGGTTGAAGAGATTTCTCAGTGGTTAGAAAGTTTGCTGCTCTTCCAGAGGACCTGAGTTCGGTTCCCATCACTAACATCAGGCTGTCTCCAAGGGTACCTGGACACATGTGACCGGTGTACACACACATACACGTAAATAAAATAAAATAAGTCTTGTTTCAAAAATAACAATAATAATGGTAATAGTAACGATAGAAGTTCTGAATATAAGGGTAGGGGGTTGGAAGGTTTCTATAGGACAAACAGGTCTCTTGTTCCCTCCTGGGCCCCTGGATCTCTGGGTCCAAAGCCCTTTGACCCTAGGATAAAGCTAGAGAGTGTTGGGTTCATTCTGACCACTGGTCTGTGCCAGGCCTGTGACCACAGGTAATTATGCAGAGTGGAAACTATTGCCTCTTGGTCCCCTTTTTACATGCACACGAGCTAGATTACCCATCCTGCATCCATTGGTCAGGAGCCCCACCTCCTGCTGCACAGGTGGTTTTGATCCCATTGTGGTACCCACTGGGTGACAGTTAAGGAAGCTGAGGTACAGTGGGGGCAGCTTCAGCAGTGACCCCAGCCACAGCAGCCAAAGGGTGGGTTACTGGAGGTTCTGGACAGATAGTATTAGTGAGGGTGTGGTCGCTCTGGGAGGCAAAGCTGGAACTGGGATCAGTAGTCATGGCTGAGGTTGGGGTGAGGGGCTGAGGTTTGGGATGATGGGCCCATGATGAAAAAGACAAGTCATGGGGCATGTATGTATGGACATGTGCATGTATTTGTCTGTGCATGTCTGTGTGTGCATGTGTGTACATGCATGGGGTCAGGGAGCTCTATGGGTAGTGGTGCTCGGCAGGGAAGGAGCCAAGATTCACTGAAGTGCTGCTTGCCTGAAGAGGGGTTCTGATGGGCCCTGATGGGGTGACCTGACAGCCATTCTGAAAGAAAAGCATAGTCCAGGAGAGGTGGGGCCAGGGCTTTGGAACCCTCCTTGCATTTTCAGAGATGACAGAATTCAGCTGGAGCAAACAGGCCTCTAGAATCATACCCCTGGCCTCTCCCCAGGCCCCAGGCGGGACGAGGCTCCTTCCAACTGGCTAGCCACCGAAGCCCTGGCCCAAAGATCCACTAGGTCCTCAAAACACAGCCTGGTATAGGAAGAGAACTTGGCAACCTGAGGTAAGGCTGCTGCCAGGAGGCCCTTGACGTCTGGAGGAGAACCACCAGGGTAGGAAGTTGATCCTGGGACTCTGGGGCTCCTAGAATGGGG
Source organism: Peromyscus aztecus (assembly GCA_902168405.1). NCBI lineage: Eukaryota > Metazoa > Chordata > Mammalia > Rodentia > Cricetidae > Peromyscus > Peromyscus aztecus. The sequence continues at coordinate 2,313 of CABHPQ010140033.1, read as the reverse complement.
TTGGGACTTCCGGCAGGGTACACTCTTCTCTCTTCCACAGCTCTGCCTGAGACATGTGGTCTGCCAGCCATGGTGGCCTTCTCCCCGCATTTGGCTTCTTGTCCCCACTGTGTCCCCAACCAGTAGACGATCTGAAGTCTCTCCATCCTGGAGGATTCGAAGGCCTTGTGCTGAGCAGCCGCAGACAAAAGACCCAGGATGGGGAAGGACTCTGAGCCTTTGGAAGTGCCCCCACTGTCCTCTAGTCCTCCTTGTCACAGGAGTGGGAGACTTCAGTGCCAGCAGGGCCATGCGTCCTGCTTTCTACTCTAACCGACGCCTGATCTCCCCAGCAGCCTCCTTCAGGAGATGAGGCCCAGGAAAGTCGCGCCTCATGCTTCGGTTCAAGGTCACACAGCAATCTCCTGCATAGCCGGGCACAGGAACCAGATTCTCTGCTCTGCAGGCTCCATGGGGCAAAAAGCGCGAATCTCCGATGATGGGGCCTCCTCCCTGCTCAGGTGTGGGGTGGAGCCTGGTAGAGAGGGCAGCATCTCAGCCTAATTAGACATTGTAAAGGAGTAGGGGACACGAGGGGGGGGGATGCTCAGAGATTAGTGCCCCCTCCATAGATCATAGACACGCCAAGGACATAATAAATAATCTGCCCAAAGGTTCTAAAGGTAAAAATCAGCAAATCATTAATAATGTCCCCAGAACCATACATCACGCTGAAGTCTTCCTATTATGCTCTCCCGAAGCCGATGCGTATCTTCTCTGTGGTCCTCCCTCCCCACTTCCCCCGCATCAATGTGTTCCACTGGCAACGTGGAAGCCCCTCCCCCCACGGCCTGCTAAGCGGAAGGCTAGGAAAGCCCTTTCAGGTCTGCCATGCCAAGCGGTTGACTCAGGTGTGTGGCCACAAAGAGGTGGTGAGAGGGGAGGTGCCCACATCCCTTTCTTGGAACCCCAACCCCTGCTCCGTGTTTTAATTCTAAGGGGTGGATGGAGCTCAAAGCCACAGCCCCCTCCCCCAGCTTTAAGCCAGAATAACATGGTGTCTAATCTCTCAGAGACACGAGCTTTAATTAACACAACAGGGTCGCTGTAAATAGAAGTGCTGATGGCTGCATTTCTCGCCCCCCGGTGCACCTCAGCCCCAGCTATGGGGTGTGGGGGTGGGGTGGGGGAGGGAATACCTACACCATAGGCTTGGGTATGCTGGCTGAGTTTTGGAGTTTGAGGGGTGATTTGAACCCAGGGCTGGAGGAAGGAGGGAGAAAAACTTGGGTAAGCCTCTGGGTAAGCAAATACTGGAAGCTCAGGGATGTGGGTTTGGGGGTCAGTTCTTTCTAGAAAACCTGGATGTTCCTTCACTCCTCCAAGTCACCCGCAATGCTGGAAAGCTCCTCCCAGCTCTGAGTTAGTTACTGGGATGCCTGACCTCTCTCTGTTGCTGCGTCATTACATTGTGCTTGCGCTGTGCAAGCTCTGGGAGGTTCTGGCCCAGAGCCTGGCTCCACTAGCTATAGCCTGCCTTGACCTTGGCAGAGACACACCCTCTCCATAGCTCAGGGTCTTCTATGCTTTCTGAAGCCGCTACCTGGGATCCTTTGGCCCTCAGAACAGGCTGGAGGAGAAACAAAATATGCTGTGGTTTGAATGTGGAATGCGTCCCCTCCCCAGACTCGTGTGTTTGGACCCCTGGTCTCCAGTTGCGGGTGCTGTTTAGGAAGGTGGTGGAAGGAACCTTTAGGAGGTGGGGCTTGGCTGATAAAGGCAGATCACTGAGAGCGGACCTCTGAGCCTGGTTTTGAGTCCTAGTCTTTGCTTCCGGGTGGGGTGCCAGGAAGGGACCTATGGCCCCACACTCTCTCCAACAGGGACCAAGCTATTCCTGACTCCGTATCTCCCCACCCTGCCCCACCATGGACTGAAATACCCTGAAAATGAGAGTTAAAACAGATGTTCCTCCCTCACGTTGCTTCTACCAGGCATCCCGTTACGGCAGTGAGGTAAGGCGTGAATAAATACGCAATGGTAGAGCGCAGGAAAAATCCTCGCTCTCCAAGGCTCTTGGAGAGCAGAGCCAGGGAGAGCTGGAAGTAGAGGCATGCTCATCGGGAGTCTAAGGGCATCTCCCTCCCCTGAACGGTTCCCCCAAATCCCAGAATCTCTTGAGGCCCCTGGGACTTCCTGGACGAGGTGACCCCAGCAGCCTACTTTCTTCCGGGAGCCTCAGTGTAACACACGACCCCCACAGGCACAGTAGCAGGTCTGGAAGTGTGAGAGGGTGAACGCCGTCACTTCTTCCTCCGTGCCCACTTTGCCCAA
>CABHPQ010140031.1:0-40080 GCA_902168405.1 Peromyscus aztecus | reverse complement strand
AAAAAAAAAAGAAAAGAAAAAAACAAAATGAAAAACTTCATCATGGAAGCTGTAGTGTTTCCCAGTGAGTCATGCAGTAAACCATTTTATCCATTTATCTTTTTTTTTTTTTTTTTTTTTTGAGGCAGGGTTTCTCTGTGTAGTTTTGGTGCCTGTCCTGGATCTCACTCTGTAGACCAGGCTGGCCTCGAACTCACAGAGATCATCCTGGCTCTGCCTCCCGAGTACTGGTATTACGGCCCACCTCCCATATATCTTTACTTGCAAGCATTCATTACAAAGAGTCACTGATTTGGTTTAAGGCCTCTGGTTTCTGCCACACTATTGATACTGGGCCCTTACTGGAACGCCTGTTTGTCCTCTTTGTCTGCTGTTTCCCTGTGTTATGGAGATCTTGCAGCTTTAGGTCTACAGAATGAGCCCATGTGCTCCAGAAGATCATAAATGGGGTAGATGTTGGGGTGGGCCAACTCATAATCCTGGTTCTGGGCCTGGGTAGTTGCAGAGTTGGTCAGGCCACAAGCTCTACCCTGTCCTCACCACCAGGAGGAGCACTCCAGCATTTCCCAGGCTGGTTCACCCCTTGCAGCAATGAGATAGGGGTGGGGCCAGTTCTCCTGCTTTCATGACCTAGGGTTGGCTCCCCCACACCTGGACCATTAGGGTCATCTCTACCTGCATTGCCCAGGCAAGGTGCAGGGGCCACTCTCCCCAATGTTGCAAGTGATAAAGGGCAGGGCCACGTCTCTCACCCACCACAGATGGTGAGTGGGGGAAGGGTATCCATTCGCCCACCCATACTACCATATAGCAGATAAGGGATGAGGCCAGATTTCCCATGCTCACCTGTACCCTGTGAATAGGGTCAGCTATGCTGTACCACCTAGGTGAGGTGTAGGATCCTCTATCCTAAGTGCTTCCACTGGTGAGGGACAGGACCAGTACTCCCTAGTTTTGCAGCCAGTGAAGGGGGAGGTCCAACTCTGTAGTGCCCCATCCTCTCAGTCTTTGGTGGTATCAAGTACATTGGCCGTCAACACAGACCATGGCTGCATCAGAGCCATGAACCCATGGGCTCCAGCAGCAGCTCAGGTCCAGACATTATCATGGTCCTCATTGGCAATCAAACCATCCACTTCAGCCTTCTTATCACCTCTTTCAGTTCTTCAGATATGCCTCTGTCCACAGGACATAAACAGTTCTGTCTCTCTCTCCCAAACCACACCGTACATTTGTTCACCATAGTGGCACCTGCCTGCCTGGTGCTGCCAGGTACCGGGTGGGCCAGTGTTTTCTCCTCGGAGCCTGGGATACAGATCTCCTTGTCCTGCTCAGTCCATCATGGTTCTGGGCAGGACCACACTTTCTCATCATAAAGAGATCATAATAGTGCCTAAACCACCCTGTGCCTCTTGTACTGGGAGGGCTCTTGGTTGGTGCAAAGCTGTTGCAGGAATCCTCTCATGGACCCCAGAGCTAGAAACACCAGTGATTGCTGGAGTCTCACCTGCCCTAGCCACATGGTGTGGAGCAGAGAAGTTGCTGGACTCTTGTTTTTTTTGTTTTTTTTTTTTTGAGATAGGTGTTTTCTGTATGACAGCCCTTGCTGTCCTGAAACTTACTTTGTAGGCCAGTCTGGCCTGGAACTCAGAGATCCTCCAGCTTCTGCCTCCTGAATGCTAGAATTAAAGGTGTACACCACCATCAAGCCTAAAAAAAGCTTTTGTACAGCTAAGGAAGTATCTGAGTGAAGAAGAAAGTCACAGATGGGTCAATCTTTACCAGATATATATCTGACAGAGGTTTCATACGCGTAACACACAAAGACCTCAGAAAGCAAAGAGCAAAAGAAAGAAGTGACCTCCAGGTTGGGATGTAACCATAGGGTTATCAGTAAAAGAAATAAAAACTGCCTAAGACATACTACAGAGTGTTTGTTATCTAAGACAATTTTAGAAATGCAAACCAATACATTAATTAAAATTTCATCTCAACCCTGGTCAAAATGGCAAAGATAAACAAAACAACTGTGAAAAAATGCCTGCAGTCTTGATGAGGAAGAACTCTCACTCACTATTGGTGGGTTTGCAAATTGGTGCAGCTACTCTGGAAATCAGTTGGGAGAATTCTCAACAAACTAAAAATAAAGCTATAACCCAGCAGTACCACTCCTTGGCATATGTCCATAAGGCTTGGCATTCTACTTTACAGATACTAGTGTTTAACAAGTTTCATGGGCACCCTATTCACAATAGCCAGGAAATAGAAAACAAAAACAAACACCTAAATATTCTCCAAAAATGGATAATGATAAAGTGGGACATATGCACAATAGAATGCTATTCAATGTTAATGAAAAAAAAACATGGAATTTGCAGTTAAATAGCTGGACTTAGAAAAGATTATATTGAGCAAAATATTCCAGCCATATGACAAAAATCACATGTTCTCTCACATCTGTGATTCATAGGTCCAAATCTTCAGCTGTGCATATATAACATGGAGAAACCATACAAAACAGCAAAGTTTGAAGGAACCATAGTCAAAGGTATTAAGAGGATGGGGTTAAGAGGGGAATAGTATATGATACAGGTGATATGAAGTGGGAAGTTGAAAACAGTGGGGACTACTACTGGGGAGGTGTAGGTAGGTCAATACAAACTGAGGAAGACTCAGTCCAAACAAATAGCCCCAAGGTTGGTTGAAAAGTCTCAAAGTAATGCTATATTATATTTACATAAAATTATACACAATACATATATAATATCTCAAAAGAAGTTAAGCAACTTGGGCAGATAATATTTCCCTCAAAACCATAGACTAATAAATATCTAGTATTGGCATGACAAACTATTGAAGATTTTGTCAGGGTAGTCCAAATGACTCAACAAATAATGTAGATTATCAATGTAGTCTTTAGTAGTATCTCTAGAGTTCAGGGTAGGTTTCTATTTCTGAACAAACCACACACTAAGGACGTAAGACCTGGATGATCAAAGCAGATTCATACCTCAATGATGCTTTCCTGAGGTCTAACTTCTAAGGTATGAGAAAATTGTATACATATTTAAAAACACTTATAACTGAATTTTAAAAGACTAAACCAGATAGGAGTCATATTTACGACTGGCAAACATATATTTCTGTAACACTTCTTGGATTTGAGAAATTTCTAGATTTTACAGTTTCTCTAAAACCTGTTCTACTTAAAGGCATTAGAGGAAAATGGCACAGGTTCAAGCCAGTATGGAGGAAATACGAACCTTAGAAAAGTTCTGAACACAAATCATCTAGTGTCTGCTTCTAAAGGAGTCATTGTCAGCCTTCTTTTCTTGGTTCTGATATGCAGCATCGTATAAATTCTCAAGAACCCTTAGTTGACCTAAACTTGAATGCTGACAGTTTTCATATTTCCAGCCATCACCTGCATCCAGCTAATACTGCTAAACATGAAAACACTCAAACATAACATTGTGATGGGAATCCCCCACCCTATATCACACCTCTGTGAGAAAAAACAGCTATGACTGAACTAATGTCCTCAAACCACAGATGTTCTCTTCTTAGTCACAGCATTTCAATTAGGTTATACCTCTCAGAACTTGAAGACAAAAGTCAGATATTACTTTGATGAAGGAATATGTTTTAGTATATGGTTTGTAATACATAATTAAAAACCTTTAATTATCAATGCATATTCAATAATGTACAAATGACGATGGATTAACGTGCAGCAAACCACTACTCAAGTTAAAAATAAAAATTACCAATGGACCAGACAAACCATTCCCAAACTCCCAAGAGTATCCTAGTTCATCACCAGAAATACAATTGCTAATTTATATGACTATTAAATTTTCAAGATGTCCATATATACATATATATATACATATATATATATATATATATGTATATATATATGAAGTCCTTTAGAAGTCCATTCCCATTCTATTAGTAGCCTATTCAAGAACATTGGAACATAATACAATTAATGAAAACAAAAGAAATAAAATAATTGAAAATATATTCTAAATGTATTAAAAACGTATCATGAAATACTGGGGATTTTTCCATGATATGGGGGATATACTATCTACAGAATATATTCATTTGCTTTCACTCATCTTTGTAGTTTATAAACTTTGTATTTGTTGTTACTTTGACCTAGCAACTAAATATGTCAAATGCGAGCACACATTCAAAAGAGGAAGCTGCATTTATAGCTATATGATCGATGATTATTTACATATAGAAATCAAAATTCTGATGCTGTGGGATGGTCTGTATGTCAAATTGCTCTGATTGGTCAATAAATAAAACACTGATTGGCCGGTGGCTAGGCAGGAAGTAGGCAGGACAAGGAGAGAGGAGAATTCTGGGAAGTGGAAGGCTGAGTGGGGGGGGACGCTGCCAGCCGTGGCCATGAAAAGCGAGATGTAAGGTACCTGTAAGCCACGAGCCACGTGGCAACTGATAGATTAATAGAAAAGGGTTAATTTAAGATAGAAGAACTAGATAGCAAGAAGCCTGCCCATGGCCATACAGTTTCTAAGCAATGTCAGTCTCTGTGTGTTTACTCAGTTGGGTCTGAGTGGCTGTGGGACTGGCAGGTGAGAGAGATTTGTCCTGACTGTGGGCCAGGCAGGAAAACTCTAGCTACATTCTGATAAGAATTTTAGCACATTTTTTTTTTTGCAAATACACACTTTTTCATAAAAATTTCTGTTTTCACTTAAAATATTTTCAAACATGTTACCATTAAAATCTATTAAAAATAAGGTTATTTTCTTTACAGATTTGTACAAAAATTACGTAGAGATTTAGAATTGAGTGAATAAAATAGACAATTTTAACTAAGAAACTGAATGAATGAGAAATGTAGTGAGGCATGTAGCCATAAGTAAGTAATAGTGCTATACTAGCAAAGATAATTATATCTCAAATATGTTGAGGTAGGCAAATTGTCATAAGAAAATTATTCCATTTTGTTTCAGATTGAGCTGCCTTTCTAGATACCATTACCTGTGGTCGGGCACCTTGCTCACCCTTGATGCAGGGAGGAAGGGCTTGGTCCTGCCTCAGTTGAATGTACCAGGCTTTTCTGTCTCCCCATGGGAGGACTTACCCTTTATGAGGAGGGGATGAGGGGTGCGTTGGGAGGGAACACTGAGCAGGAGCGGGAGGAGGGATGAGAAGCAGATCTGTGGTTGGTATGGAAAATGAATAAAAAAAATTAAAGAAAAATATAGCCATGTGATTTTGTCTTTCCAAACCTGGTTTATATCATGTAGTAAAATGACCTCCAATTCTATCTACATTGATAGAATTGCAAAATTGCAAATGGCAGAAGTTTATTCTATTTTATGGGTAAATAATAAATAATATTCTTTTTGTCGTTTTTTGTTTGTTTGCTTGTTTTTGAGACAGGTTTTCTCCGTGTAGTTTTGGTGCCTGTCCTGGATCTTGCTCTGTAGACCAGGCTGGCCTTGAACTCACAGAGATCCACCTGGCTCTGCCTCCTGAGTGCTGGGATTAAAGGCATGCGACACCGCTGCCCAGCAGGTACATAACATTCTGCCATGCAGTAGTTGCACACACCTTTAATCTCAACATTTGGGAGGCAGAGGCAGGTGAATATCTGTGAATTTGAGGCCAGTCTCGTCTACAAAGCGAGTTTCATGCAGCCAAGGCTACACAGAGACACTCTGTCTTGAAAAACCAAAAAAGGAAGAAAATAATAATAATAATAATAATATCCCATTGTATTGTATTTATGTACCAGATTCTCTTTATTACTTTAGTAATATATTGGTACAATAAACCTGTACATACTGATTTTATCTGCTTTGAATAATGCTGCCTAGCAAATGTTTCTAAACTTCCTGGTAGCTCTACTTGGTACTTTTTGAGGACTCTTCATATTGCTTCTGTGTGAGCTATACTGCTATGGAGATCACCAGGGAATGAGGAGAGTAGTAAGGAAGACAGTTTAGAGAATAATTGATCAATTTAGCTAGATTGGTCTAATATCAAGACTTTCGAGTTTATTACTGTACAGTAAGGTGCTTTAATGACAAAGTCATGATTATGAATTATGTATACCAAAAAGTAAAAAAACCATAGTGTGTTACTATAACAATCAGTGTTTGTGAGGGATACTTATTATACCTTACTTGTATATTAAACAATGTACACATGTATCTAAACTTACATAGAACCTCATTAATAGATATATTTTTCATTAGTCAGTTAAAAATAAATGTATTATTATAAGAAAGTACATGTCAAGAATTGTGAATGATTGGAACTTCTGCCTTACTTGAACAAGTTACCCTGTCAAAGTTCCACAGATGTCACTGGAAGGAAGGAGCCTCCTAGGCCAGAGATGATGGTCTTTATTACTCTGAGCAGTACAGTGCTGTAAAAGTGTGACCAACCAGGTTTTGTCACAGCCCCTGAAGTCCCTTAAGACAATTCTGAGACAGGCCCAGGTGGATGCTATACACAGTAATTTCATGTCACAGTTGAGGGAATTTAAATTTGGAAAATGGCTTTTTTAAAGAAAACTGCTAGTGGACTTGTCCTACCATTAGCCTGGAAGGAGGCATTATCTTTGATAAACAGTACTGGGGAGGAAACATATCTGCCTTCTGTCACAGAAGGACGCACTGTTTCTATCTTCAAGGTTATTTCCTATACCATTTTCCTGTGAAAGACAATCTGCCACAGATGTGATACAAGATATAAGGGAATGCTCAGGTGAATTATCACACACAAGGATGAAGCCTGACGATTTTCACTCAAGATAGTATAAAATCCTCAACGATTTAGCAGCTCTTTAAAATCTCTTGCCTTTTAGGAAAGAAATAATTGTTAGGAAATACATTGATAGAAATTATCTCTATAAAACATGTTTTATACATTTTATACATATATGATTTACACATTTATATGTATATATACAGACATATATATATTATGATACCAGCAATGAGGATTCACAGATAGGAAGAGGCTAGAGATTTGCTGGATAGTCACTGAACAAAGTCCTAAAGCTCCAGGTTCAGTGAGAGATTATATCTCATAAAAGTAAGCTGGAGATAGATAAAGGAAATAATTAATCTGATTCCATGACATGTATGTGCATATACAGGGGTGCATGCAAAAACACATAAAACACACAAACGCACACACACACACACACACACACACACACACACACACACACACACATACACACACACACACACACAGGAAATATCTCATAATAATCCAATCTGGCTGGAGTAAATGATGAATGTTTACTAATAGACTGAAACTTTCTCTCTCTCTCTCTCTCTCTCTCTCTCTCTCTCTCTCTCTCTCTCTCTTTTTTGAGACAGGGTTTCTCTGTGTAGCTTTGCGCCTCTCCTGGAACTCACTCTGTAGACCAGGTTGGCCTCGAACTCACAGAGATCCACCTGCCTCTGCCTCCCGAGTGCTGGGATTAAAGGCGTGTGCCACCACCACCCGGCGAAACTTTCTCTTAACAAATGGAATTATAAATTATTCTCTAGTCCCCTCATGCTACTATTTCTCCATATACTGATATATATTATATCTAGGTAAAACTGAACATAGACCTCTTGATACAAGACACATTAATATTTTATTTCTAGCTGTGATAAAAGTTAAAGGTTAGGATGAAATGGACTCTGATAATATGCTTTAAAGGCTCTGCTGACTCCCCAGGGAAGGCCTTACCTTTTCAGTGGAGGATATGGGGAGAGGGTGGATTGGGGGGAAAGCTGGGGGGCGGGAGGAGGGAAGAGAGAGGGATCTGTGGTTGGTATGTAAAATGAATAAAAAATTTCTTAATAAAAAGAAAAAAAATGTAAAAATATATATTCTCAGTTCTACTTATCTTTCCATTTGTGTGGTATGATTCAATGGAAGAAGCTGAATGGAAAAGCATACCTCCTACTTTGTGGTTTACATTTGTGTCAAAAAAATCAATAGACTAGTAATTCTATCACTAAACTGACACTTTTACTATTATTATGATTGTTCATATTAAGTATTATACTTAATATGTAAACTGAAACATTTGTCATATTTTGTAAACTGAAACATTTGTCATATTTCTCACTAATGTATAAATACTGTGTATATTATGTGTTTATCATGAAATATATTTCAAAATTCTTCACAATGAAGTTGCATATAAATATACTTATTTTGAAATATTGGGATTTTGTAGTGTATGAAGCAATCTCATTTTTATAGTTGCCAAATAGTTTGTGTCATGGCTGTCAATAGTTTTTCACTATGCTGTATATACATAAGTATGTGGATGTGGTAGGGGATATGTAGTTAGTCAACTATAGGTGGAAGTTACCCAATAGCCATACTCCATTCGAGTTAAATGTAAGTTCATTTCACACAAAATGTATCACAAAAAAGGCAATAATGAGTAACAAATAAAAACTAAATGTGTAATTCACTACAAAGTAAGTTGATCACAGTATATTCTATAAGAAATGCTATATTTTATTTAAGAAAACATAGAAATGCAAAACATAATTAGATAAAGTATGTCTTAAATGTTTGAAAATATATCCCAAAATATAAGCTACACCTGTAAAGATAGGATCAGGATTGCAGTGTAGGAGACAATACACAAGATACATAAATATATGTAAATTTTAAAAGAACTGATACAATTTACAGGTAAATGGATGGAACTAAAAAAAAAAAAAAACACTAAATGATGTAATCAAGATCCAGAAAAACAAATAGGGTGTACAACTGTTTATATATGGATATTAGCTCTTAATTCAATGATATCCACGCTACAGTCCATAGACCCACAGAGATTAATTACAGAGTAAGGGACTTGGGGAGGGGGCAGATAGATATTGCTTGGAAAGGGAAATAGAAAACATAGCTATGAGTGGTTGGTGGGGTGTACAGATTGGAATGGGAGGTTCAACTGGAGACAAGGATGGAAGAGGAAGCTGAGAGAAGGAATAAGGGGAAAAAAGGTAGAATTAAAGGCCATATGATGGGTAGTATGAAAAACTACTACAATAGAAGCTTCTTGAAATATGCAAATATGAAGGTGATTTAAATGAAATCACCAAATAATGGGTGAGAGAGAACCCCAATTGGCCATCTCTTGTCACCAAGTGCAGCTTCCAGTACTGTGGTTGGGTAACATCTGAGTTGTTGGCACAGGAAAGTAGTCTGAAGGCTACCCAAAGAGAAACAGAAGCAGCACCCCAGCCACAAAGCCTTTGATATAAAATATTGTACTGACTGCAAGGTATGTGTGTGTGCAATGGTGGCACAAAGTCTGCGGAAGGAACAAACCAATCCCTAATTAGACTGTGAGATGGAACTCATACCTGACACTGTTTGGGTGACTGTGAACCTGACACTAAATAGGCTGTGAACCTTGGGTAAAATAGTACTGTTATAAAAAAAATAAAATAAAATGTTACTGTTATGAAACTAAAAGGTAGCAATAAAATGACTTTTTTATTTAAAAAAATTTGTTCATTTTACATACGAACCACAGATCCCCCTCTCATCCCTTCTCCCGCTTCCCCCCAGCCCCCACCTCCAAACCACCCTCCATTCCCCTCTCCAAAAGGCTAAGACCTCCCATGGGGAGTCAGCAAAGTCTGGTATATTCAGATGAGACGGGACCAAGCCCGTTAAGGGTGACCAAGGCATCCAACCACAGGTAATGGGCTCCAGAAAGCCAGCTCATGCACCAGGGACTGTTGGTAGGAGTGCAAACTTGTACAGCCACTTCGGAAAGCAGTAAGGCAACTTCTCAGGAAACTGGAAATCAATCTACCATAAGACCTGGTGATACCACTCTTGAGCATATACTCAAGGGATGCTCAATCATACCACAAGGATGCTTGCTCAGCTATGTTCATAGCAGCATGATTTATAACAGCCAGAACGTGGAAACAACCTAGATGCCCCTCAATCAAAGAATAGATAAAGAAAATGTGGTTCATATGCACAACGGATTATTACCCAACTGTAAAAATAAAATGACTCTTAATGACATTCTGCTATACTCATAGATCAGTGTCTAGCTCAACCATAATCAGAAAAGCTTTCTCCTGCAGCAGAGGGGAGGAAATACAGAGAGCCAAAGCCAGGCATTATGTAGAGAGTGAGAAACCTTGGAACACTCATCCTTAAATGTGATTTTTCCATCAAATCCCTCAACACAAGGATCAGGAACCTCATGGAAGACTACATGATAATAGTGTGTAAGAACCAGAGGGTATTTAGGTCACCAAGGAAACAAGGCACTCGAAGTCAGCATTATCAAAGCACTTAAGAACTCACAGAGACAGGCAGCAAGCATAGGTCCTGCATGGGTCTGTACCAGTTGGAATCCTAGAGCTGAAAAGAGAGATGAAAACATGCCCCCATCCCTTACCCAGAAGAACCTCCAATTGACAACCACCTGCAAATGAAAATTTGTTTCCCCCAAGTGAGTCTCACTCAGGGAAGAAACTGCTCTTAACAGTAGATGATCAGTAGAAAATGAACTCAACACTGTCTTTGGGGGTTCCTTGTCTCGTAATGTGTCAGGGCTCCCCTTCCTTTTAAAAATTTTATCTTATTAAGTTAAATTTTATATATTTCTCTCTCTTTATCCCACAGGTCCTTTGTGTATATATTATGGCTTTTTGTTTAATGTTTCTATAAGATTCCTAAGTGTGGGAAGCAGTGGGTCTCTGGTTCTTGTGGCTGCTCTCAGGCTCCTTATCCTATTAGTTGGTTTTGTCCAGTTCTGATGTGTTAGATTTTGTTTTAACTTGTTTTATTTTATTATTATCATTCTATAACAGCCTTTCTTGTTCTAATGATAGACAGAAAAAAGGATGTGGATCTGGAAGGGAGGGAAGGTTGAGTGCGAGAGCATCTGGGAAACATAGAAGGAGGGGAAATCATTATTAGGATATTTTATGTGAGAATAAAACCTATTTTCTTTTTTAATTAAATTTATGTATTTATTTTATATCTCATCCACAGTTTTCCCTCCCTCCTCTCCTCCCATTCCATTACCCATACTTCCCTCTCCCACCTCAATTCAAATCCACTTCTATGTTTCTGTTCAGAAAGGGGCAGGCTTCCCAGAGGTATCAACAAAACACGGCACAGCAAGCTGCAGTAAGCCTAAACACCTCACCTTGTATCAAGGCTGGAAAAGCCAACCCAGTATGGGCAATAGGTTAACCCAAACCATCTAAAACATTAAGGTAGTCCCTCATCCCACTGTTAGAAGTTCCACAAGTAGACCAAGCTACACAGCTGTCACATATATGTAGAGGCTTAGGTCAGTCTCAAGCAGGTTCTCTGGTTGTCAGTTCAGAGTCTGTGAGCTCCCAAGGGCCCAAGTTAATTGTTTCTGTGGGTTCCCTTCTGATGACCTTGATCCTCTTGGCTTCTACAATCCTCCTCTCTTCAGGAGGATTCCCTGATCTCTGCATAATGTTTGGCTGTGGGTCTCTGCATCTGCTTTCATCTGTTACTGGATAAAGGCTCTCTGATGACAATTGGGGTAGTCACCAATCTATGAGTGTAGCAAAATAACTTTAGGCATCATTACATTGACATATAAAACCTATATTCAATGAAAGGAAAAAATTGATTAGTCAGTACTCTTGTCTCTCCCAGGCTTAGAGCCTATATATTCCCAATAAGCCATAATTATTCAAAGATAGACATTTGAGGAAAGCAGATAATTAGTACTGTGCATCTGGCATAGAACAATCCTGGCTCATTCATTGATATCATTAAAAAATTGGCAAGGTATCTTATAAGCAATACCTCTGGGCAAATAAGACAAATGAAGCACAGAAGCATTTTTCTTTTAAGAAAAGGTATACTTAGGGAAGTGCATGTAGAGAACTGTAGATTTTGCTCCTGAATAGTATGAGGCATCATTGTAAAATATTATCCCACATTGCTTCCTTTTGATATAACAATACGTAATTTAGCAGGTTCACTCAAAATAGTTTTCCTTAAACTCAAGTATTATGGATAATTTTGTTTTGCTTTTATTCTTTGTAATATCCATTGTTATTTTTTTAAATATCATATTTCTTTATGACAGTCTTATTGTGTTTTACATCTTATATTCTAGAGATGAAAATAAAATAAGAACACATTATAGAACCATAGTTAATAAATACTGTGTGTTCACAAAAGCTAAAAAGTACCAGAGTAAATAGTTAATCCCACTCTCTCCAGAATAACTTTGAATCTGAGTTTCATGAATGAGTGTTTTTCTTTCAAGTTTTATTCTGTATATAATATCAAAAGACTAACTTTTCTGTCATTATGACAAAATACCTTGGATAATCAATTTCAAGGGAAGAAATGTTTGACCTATTTTGGTGCTACTAATGTCACTCAATTTTAAGAATTTCAACAACATAAGATGTATTTATTAGATTATTATAACATTAGATGTATTATAAAGATTCTGTCTTCTATCATATATTATTTTTTGTTTAGTTTGAAATATTTCACATTCTTCCAAGCTGCAATTTGCAGCTAAAATGTCATAAATTATAGTGTTGTTCCGTTTTCCAATGTAAAATGGTTCTATAATTTTCATTTCTTATATTATTTGTGATTTCTTTCTGCCCTTTTTTATTTCTCTAAAACTGTTTTTCTAATTACATTTACTTCCCATAAGTTTTACAATAAAATCCTAGGCTGTTATATTTTAGAGGTTATTTACAGACAGATATAAGTACCCACATACTTACAAAATATTTATCTCTGTCTGTATGTATGTGAATATTAATTACTTTTCTGTCATTATAACAAAATACCTTGGATAATCAATTTCAAGGGAAGAAATGTTTATTTCAGTTCTACACGAATTGGATAGATGACTCAGCTGATTTGTGCCTGTGATGAAGCAGAAAATTGTACTGTAGAGCACAGAGGTGAGTGAGATGCTTGTCATCACAGGATAGAGAATGGGTGAAACACACACACACACACATACACACACACACACACACACACAAACACACACATCAAGGGAAGAGAAAGAGTGGAGAGAAAGAGAGAGAGGGAGAATGAGAAAGAGAAGGAGGCAGAGAGAGACAGAGAGAAGGAAAGGAAGAGAGACAGAGAGACAGAATGAGCAGGGTCCCATTTTAGCCTTGAAGAGCATACCTCCAACAACTTAATTTCTTAGACTATCCCATGTCTCTTAAAGGAGTTTACCACCTCTCAATAGAGCTGACAAGTTGAGAACAGGGCTTATATGCATATTATTATGGATAATATTTATATTTTATCCATAAAAGTATGTGGTATTTGGTGGATACTTTGTCTATAATTGTACATTTTGTCATATGATATTCTTTGCAATGATATATTTTCAAACTCTCGTTATGCTTTATTTATTGATTTTGCAATGCTTTAAATCCATCAACATGGCTCAGGGTCAAGGCCTTTGTTATTATGCACACATCATTTACTAAGCATGATAAAAAATTTACACAACACGTAAACACCATTAACTCTTCCTTTACACCAGAATCTAACCTAATAGCCAAATATACTATATTATTACTTCTATTATCCTAGCCTCTAAGTTATTTATAGGATTCATATACTGTAATTATATTTTAAATAAAATATTATGTAGACAGTCTAATAATGGAATTCAATTTATTATTTACCAAGAATGTATACAAGTATTGTTGCTATGAAGATGAATCTTACATTTCTATGGAAAAAAACCTAGAATGCTGGAAGTGCCAGGGTCATGAGACATCTACCAAGGAAAGCTGAGGTATAAAGTGGAGCTAGTCAAATAGATGGGATGTGTGTACTGTAAGTGACAAAACTGTGTAGATGACAGTGTACAAAGCTGTTTGAACACAGATGTTGCCAGTAAGAATCACAGATGTTGAATTTAGGAATGCAGAATTTCATGTACATTTTACTGGATTGTGATCTTGCTGTATTAGCCCATTGTACTGCCTTCGGTTTTTATTTTAACCTTTTAGAAAGGTAATTTTTATCCTGCGTCATTGCATACAGGAATCATGAAGAATGAGGAATGAAATATATAACGATGAAAGCATATTGCGGCTGTGAGCTTGCACTGGAGAAAATTCTGAAAGAGGTGGCTGTGCTGGGATGTTAGGGGGGAACCGCCCAGGGCTGTTCTCAGGTGGTGGACTGAAGAAACCTGTCGAATTAGCAGCCCTTCAGAAGAAACAAAGGAGGGGGTGCAAGATTTGTAGTTTGGGAAGAATGGTCTGGACTAGATCCACGTGTGAAGACTCCACTCTACCTTTGAAGAAAGCTGTAGCCATGTAGCAAACACCATGAAGGCAGGTAGCCTGAGCAGTATAGCATGTGCCTAAACATTAATAGATACGGATTTTTGGCACTATTGCAAATTTATTAGTAGGCCAGGAAATTTTGGTTTAGTAAGTTCAATATCTTGGGGGTAAGATTTATCAATGGATAATGTACAATTTTGCTGGCTCCACCATATGGTATTATTGAGGAGGGACAAGTTTCATGTTGATGTGGTGACTGCTATTCAGAAAAT
The DNA here is from genome assembly GCA_902168405.1 of Peromyscus aztecus. NCBI lineage: Eukaryota > Metazoa > Chordata > Mammalia > Rodentia > Cricetidae > Peromyscus > Peromyscus aztecus. Next base: position 25,475 of record CABHPQ010140031.1, on the reverse strand, counting down.
AGTGTAAGGGGGTGCAACTGAGCACATTTTATTTTAGTAAACTCAGTAACTCAGCATAAATAAAGGGGGTAGATTGCAAGTAGTGGAAGATGGACAAAGAGGAGTGTTTTCATAATGATGCCAGGAGAGGGAAGCATTGTTGCTGTGCCAAAAGTAATTTAAGATTGAATATGAGGAGGAGGCAGAAAAAAATGGAAGATAAGTGAGTGGAACAGCCAAATTACAGAGGAAATGAAGTGGACTGCCAGAACTACACATCCTTAAATCAACGATATCAAGACAAATTGTGTCACTTGAATATTTCTTCCAATAATTCAGAGAGTTGAGATCTAAGAACTGTGCGGTGAGTTATGAATGAACTACATTTCAGCAAGAAGAATTGGACAAAGCTTTAATGGCTCTTTGTGAAATAATGGAGGAAAAGGCAAACACCAATATGAAGGAGAAGAGTCTGCCCCCCAAAATCACCTTCTTTCTTATTCCTTCATCCTTAAGATGACATTCCCTGAGCAGACTATAACATCAGACATTTTGAGATGTGTCCAAATTGGAAGATTATTTCAAGAATTTTTTTCAAGTGGAAAAGTGATCAAATATTTCATTGAACTTACCTCTGGATTGCGGTGAGAGGGTAAATAGAAGACATCAAGATCATATTTTAGGGCTGTTAATAAAAATTGTCATAGATTGGTATGCAGCCATTGTTTCTTATTAAATTATCCAGAAACACAGCACACAGAACTGTTGCTAGAGTTTTCCTGCCTGGCCCACAGTCTGGACAAATCTCTCTCACCTGCCAGTTCCACAGCTGCTCAGACCCAACCAAGTAAACACAGAGACTTATGTTGCTTACAAACTGTATGGCCGTGGCAGGCTTCTTGCTAACTGTTCTTATATCTTAAATTAATCCATTTCTATAAATCTATACCTTGCCACATGGCTCGTGGCTTACCGGCGTCTTTACATGCTGCTTGTCCTGGCGGCAGCTGGCTGTGTCTCCTTCCACCTTCCTGTTCTTTTCTCCTCTCTGTTAGTCCCGCCTATACTTCCTGCCTAGCCACTGGCCAATCAGTGTTTTATTTATTGACCAATCAGAGCAACACATTTGCCATACAGAACATCCCACAGCACAGAACAAACCAAATGATTACAGCAATTATTTTAGGGTCAATATATGAATTTATTGTTAGGGGTTGAACTAAGCTTTTGTTTGAGAGGATAAGATATCAGTTGTCCATCCAAAGATTGGAATTAATAGTAAGTATGTGTCAGAGATCACATTGTATTTTTTTCTGGGGTACGATTTTTTCATTATTTTTTTCTTTCTCACATGCATGCTAGTTTTGTAGCATTTATTTCATTATTTGAGGATTTCATATATAAGTACTGTATTTACATTTTGACTACCACTATCTTTCCCCCTTCCATCTCTTATCATGTTGTTCCCATTCCCTCTCAATATCATGAGTGCATATTTCTTTGATTATTATTACACAAGCGTGCAAAAAGACAAATGCACATGTATACACATATGTATATATAAATACAAAATACTTGTATAGTTGGATGTAGCTGTCCCCTCTTAGCATTGTTGTTCATATCCATATGTATTTAAGGGAGACTATTTTAGACTGGATAACTTATCTGGGGACTGATAACTAAAGAAGACTGATTTTCTCTCTCTTGGATATTGGTTGTTGTCTTGGTTAAGGTTTTATTGCTGTGAATGGGCACCATGACCACCACAACTCTTATAAAGGAAAACATTTAATTGAGATTGGCTTAGACTTCAAAGGTTTAACCCATTATAGACTTCCATATGACAGGAAGTATGGCAGCATACGGGCAGACATGGCGCTAGAGAAGTAGCTGAGCGTTCTACATCTGGATCCACAGGCAACAGGAAGTGACAGTGACACATTGGCAAGGCTTTAGCTTCTGAAACCCCAAAGCACAACCCCTAGTGACACATTTTCTCCAACATAGCCACACCTACTCCAATGAGACTCACCATCTAATTGTGTCACTTCCTATGGGCCTATAGGAGTCATTTTTATTCTAATCACAATTGTCTATAATTCTTCCCTGTAGGAATAGACTTCATTAGATTTCCTGATCAAATGGACTGTCAACCAGCGTTGTCAGTGTTCAGGTCCTGTTTGGGCAACCAGATTGTTAAGTTTCCATTATCTTAATTTTGATTTGTTTATGTTCTTATCACTTTTGCATACATTTAAAATTATATGTAAAGTAACACTCCTTTCTTCTTTCTTACTACTTTTAATCTTTATTTATGTTTCTTCTTACTAAGTTATATTTTATCTATTGACTTTTCTGGATTTCATTTTTTTGCTTTGGACAGTGGAAAGCCTATCTTCCTAGACTAACTCCATTCTGTAATATATTTATTCAGTCTTTTCTTCATTATTGTTTATTTTGTCATTTTGCAAACCATAAAGTTCTATTCAGTCACAAGTAGATTTAAAAAGCATCCATAGATGATCACTGTAGATAAGAGTGAAGTTCTCTTTAGGTTACTATTAGATGTATTTTTATAATTTGGTACTTATGATAAAAGGATTTGTATTTATGCATAAATTTTATTTCAATCAGTCTTAAAGATAATTTCCATAGAAACAATAAGAGAATTGCAGTCATTCTAAATAATTTCTTGAAGTAAAAGAAAAAGAAATTCTCAGAATAAATAATAAAACTGACTCCAACAAATGAAGATTTGCAACAAAATTTAATTTTATAGTGATAGGTAATTCTCACCTATAAACCTAAGCACTTGGGAAGTTAAGGTGAGGATCACAAGTTGGCATTCTTCATAGTAGAACATTTCCATATTTTTGTGACATTTTTGAACAATTACAATATGATTATATGTTTACAGATATTCATACATGCACATTCACAAACTTCAATGAATAAGGAGAAATACACTAGAAGGCTGTGAGCTTCTATTATAGATCATAAGATAAACAAAAACAATACCCTCTAGCATGCACTTTCATCAAGGGCTACACTTTATGAAATATTATTTTGAAAGTTATCTGCCAGTACAAATATTTCCTTTAATTCCAAAGTCATTCTGTCATCATTGTTTTTAAAGTACTCTAAATTGGAGAAAGTTATATTAGGTTAAATGTACCAATGTAAGTATTTCCGAATTAACATGTAAATAGACAAAAGGAATGGTAGTGACTTGTGTGATTGTGTTGAAATACTTGTAACCTGGTTCTCTACATTAGTACTAAATAAAACTGCCCTATGATCACTGAAACCTTTATCATTGTAGAGGACATGATGCAAGATTTTTGTCTCCTTTTACATATAGATGCGAGAAGATATACATTTGTGTATTTAAAATCACGCACATAAAATCTAAATTATTTTTCTCTAGATGTAAATGCATACGTTGTACATTTTATGTATGTGTGTGCAAACATACAAACATACATATATATGGCATATATGTATGTCATATATTTGTTAAAATAGAATTTTAATTCAATGGGAGAAATAAAATTAATTTAGTACATGAAGGACACTCAAGTCTAAAAAGAAATGCAATATAAACAGAGACCTGTTAAGGAAAAGAGGGTCCTAGAAGCAAAGGCCCTGACAGAGGGATTAGTCTCTAGCAATCCACTCTATTCTCCTGCACATTTTCTTTTATTTTTGATTTCTTTTTTAATTAATCTATTTTATTCTGTGTTAATTTCATGCATCTATCTAATACATTCCAGTTATTCTTTCCCCCAACTATCTCTCATTTCCCTGCCACCCCATCAGATCTTTGTCTTCCCTAGGAATTTTTTTCTCAATCTCATGACTTTATCCTGTGTCTGGCTTGGAACTGTCTACTAGAACCTGTTAGCCTACAGAACCAGTGTTTACACAATTGGATAGTTGGCCTCTATCTCTCCCTAAATCTGTTAGTTGCCCATAGTTCAATAGTAAGTGGTACAGTCCCATGAACCCCCTTCTCATCCACACCCGAAAGTTAGGAGGGCCCAACCTTTGTGAGTCCAGTCAGAGCTCCTGTAAGTTTGTGACTGTCATGGCCACGTCACAATCAGATGATGGAATTTCACAGCCCCGTTCCATCCCTTCAAGCTTTTATGTCCTTTCTGCCCCTTCTTCCAAAATGTTTATTGAGCTATAACAATGTCTTAATCAGGACTGATATAGGATTATTATATTAATATAAGAAAAATGACATGTAATATTTCATGCCATGAAACTGACATAATATAAAATAAATAACTGAAAAGGAAATAATATTAATTTGGCTGAAAATTAATGTTGAATTGTTAACTCACAAAGCAATATATCTTGCTGGAAAAGAGGGCCCTTTTAGAAGATAATTTGTTTGTGGGAACAATACATCTGTAAGTGACATTCCTGCCTCTAAATAAAGGAGCCTCTAGATAACCCATTCTTTGCTTTGTTATGTGAATACGTAGCAAAATGGCAACATTTATGAAACTCATTATGTAGCCAAATCCTAAATGAAACTTCTCATAGTTGGTTCTTGGACTTCCAAGACTCCTGTACTCGGTGAAATAAAGTTAACTTGTGTATAATCTACCTAAACTTTTTCATAGCAGCTTAAACAACAAATATTGTAACAAAAGTGAATAAATAGATACAAAGAATTATTTAAAAAATATTTAAATACACTTTCTAGCCCTCCTTAACCATCAATATAACTTTCAAATGGAATTAATTTTTTTAATATCTGAGTTATATACTCAATCGCATTTTGAATACATGGGTCACTGATTGAATATGCATATATTTCTTATCTAACAATAATATTTTTATTTTATATATTATGCTTAAAATATTGTGATTTTTTTATATTTTACTAAGGGTACAATATCAATGTTTTACTGAAAATAAATCCATAGGATCTGTTTTGTTGTTGTTTTATCTGTGCAGTTTTTAGAACTAAGAGAAATGAAAGACATATAAACTTACTGATTATAGCTGAAAAAGAAAAGAAAGAGAACCAGCAGTCCTGAGTCACCTGAGTTCCTAGTTTCCTGATTATTATTTTGATTATATAGGTATACTCCTATCACTGAGTATAATGAGATACAAGTATCTAGAAGATACATTTTCATTTCTTTCTTAACGTTTTTATTTGATTTTTTTGTTTTCACATGGAAATGTGTGTTATCTAACACAAATCACAAAGCAACATTTGTAAAGAAACAATTTGTAAAACATGCCTGGACAACTGTTAGTGCTGGGATCCAAAAGGGATGAAGACCAGCTCTGTGTTCACCACTTTTTAAAAAAATGCAGATAAAGTTAGGCTTTACACCACTACGTGCGTCTTAAACAATTAAAATTCCATTTGTTTGAACATTTACTTTCTTAAACGATGACTTTCCAATAGGAAACGTGCTATGATGAGAATTTAAAATGTTAACATGTATTACACCAGAATATAGACAAATACTAAGACGAGGCTACTTTTCTGCTAGAAGTTCCTATGTTTGCTAAGAGAAAACACTTCATGATTTAATTAAACACAGCCTATTCTTATACACACTGACTTCTAAATGAACTCCATTTTCAACATCTCAAATTATTTGTCATTAAAAGTCAGTACTTTTAATTTTAATTCTCTTCTTTCTAAAAGTTTTATGACAAACTTGTATACAAAATTGTCATTGTCGTTGTAACTAGTACATATTAATATAAAAATAACTGACCACAATTTTAAAACTAATATATTGAAGCCATTCATAAGCTTAGGCACTTGGAATAAATATTAATTAACATATTTTCATGTTTGTGCTTAACACTACAATCTCATAATTTTTTTTGTCTTTGTATTTAAGAAGCAGTTGAACAATGTAACCTAGAAAAAAAATGGGAAATTTCCTAAAAGTAATGGGGCAGTCTTACATGCTATATTGTGAACTTTTGATAAATAAATAGATATATTCACCTACATAAGAAAAAATAGTATATGTGTTGTAATGTATTTGATTAAAGAAAACACAATGATTGAGATTTACTTCTTTCAGGAAATCAACTGTAGCTTATGAATTCTCAAACACACTGAACTTTTAGTCATTTAGCAAAAGCTCTCATTGTGTTCATAAAGTTTTGCTTTCTGGATTCTACATCAAGGAACAAACTGAATAAATGTAAACCAAACTGTCATGTTTTCAATGTTATTAACACCTTAATTAATTTGGAAACAGTCATTACACACATCTTTTGGGAACTTTGATTTCTCTACCATTGGTGATACAGGAGGGCACCACAGTAGTTGAATGCTATACATTTTGTGTCTGGCAGCAGGCCTCCAAAAATATTAAAGGATCTATTCTTCTCCATGTAAATGATTGTTTTTATTTATTGTCTTTTATATTTGTACTTAACAATATTATTCTAAGATCTTGGTGAATGCAAGTGCCCCCACATTATTCCTGGCATTCACTTCCTTTTTATTGACAAGTTACTTAGAGATTCTCTTGAGAGCATCTTTCCTTCCTCTTGGATATCTAATGCCCTAGCTTATTCATCACCACTGTGTTCCTCTACATCTCACAGAATCATAAGCTTCACCAGGGGAAACCTTGATTTTTTTTTCTCTATCCAGCAGATAGGTTACTCACGTGAGCACACACACTGCCCTTCAGAAAGATTTGTGGAATAAATAACTGAATGAGTGAATACAAGAAGGAAAAAAGTACTGTTTGATTTTTATGTTCCTGACAGACATGTATATTATTCCCATGGCTTAATATTTTGTGCTTGGGTTGCAAATTGTAAACACTTTGTGGGGAAAACATACATCAATATGTAGCAAAAAAATGGAATAAGATGTTAAGACAGCATCATGATTTTAAAATGAAAACATGATGTGCTTACAGGCTACAAAAAATTACAAGGTGCAGCTGTTAATGTTATATAACTTCATCTCTTTTAATATTTAGCTATTAGAGATAGAAATAAGAAATATATTTTATCTATAATATTAGTTTTAATGCATTATTGTAGGTTTTACACCTGTATATTTTGATACAATGAAGAGAGATGTGTGTATATGGAAAAATTATGATTTTCATAATAAAGTAACTGTCAAAGAATTCAAATGTCATCAGGGTTCTTGTTTAGGAAAATAAGGAATTAAAGGTGGTGAAAAAATATGCAATACATACAAACACAAACAATTTCTATATAGCTACCATGAATATATTTACATATAATGTATGCATACCATTTTAAACAGATAATAATTCCTTTAAGTCATTTTCTATCATCAAATTATATATACATATATATACATATACACACACACATATATATATATATTAATTTCTACTACTCAGTGCCAACATGTAATATCTCTCCTTTTATCTGTAATCTTTCTTCAGACTTTATTTTCTAGGTGCACTGATAATCATTTCTGTTCAGTGATCAAATTAATTCATGTATATTAGAAATAGCCCATACATTTTTTGTATCTTGTAAGTAATCTTTTGCTAGATTAGCAGAAATAATTCTTCAAAATTGACATTAAAGCAAAAAAAATCTGTGTTGAACAGAAACCTCATTGAGAAGGTAGACATTTTCAATACGAAGCAGCCTGACTCAACCTCAGTCATTCATTCTGAAAATGGCCTACCAAGAACGCTTAGAGGGAACAGTTTAATGACTGTTCCTTTGACATTCATAATACATTTTCAGCTCCATGCCCACGCGTTTATTTAAGGGTAAATATTGTATGACAAAGCTGTCTTCAGAGGTTTTTCTTGCTCTCTTTTCCCCACTTGGCCTACATACCTACTTTTTAATAATTATCTCCTTGGAAAGATGTTTTAAGATAAATATTAAATTAAGTTCTCGTTTTCTAATATGATCCAGGGACAAACCATAGCTTCGTTTTCATCACATGGACAAACTGAATAGGGAAGTACATCAATATTCCGCACCGCCATCTCCATGCATATGCTATTGAAAGTGCTTTCTGTGTCTATGCCCCTGTTACTCACCAGTGTCTGAATATGCATCCACAGCATTCTATATATCCATATCTTCATTATGCAGCATAAGAATTCAGTGATCAACTTCCAGTAATGGAAGGACAGATTCTATTTGCATCCATGGTACATACTACCCAATATGAATCATGATAGTTCTTCATCAGTATTTAAATAAAGGTACTATGGTGGTTTCTTTTATCTTAATCAGAGTGAAAGGTTACTTTGCTGCTTCATTTACTTTTATTTTAAAAGAGCACCATTTAGTCTTATGATAAAGCTATGCACTTAGACTGAATTTATTAGCTCATTCTAGTATGGCAAGCTGAGTCACATATTCTTTTTAAGAATTAAGAACTTAAAACCATTAATACATCTTTACCCTCCTTTCGTAGTGTTCATAGAACTTTCCAGCACTATTCAAACTAGTCAGAGGGGATGAAGTTTCCATGGAAATACTTGATTTCTGCAAGTTCTATGGACTCAAGTATGTGGTATTTTCAGCAACAGGGTCTACATCAAGTACTTCAGTGTATCCAAGAAGAATGGCACTAGCCCGTAATATTGAGTGTACTGTGTGGAACTTCACTGACCAACAACTCATGAAGAGATATTCCAAACCTAGCACTGGAGTTTTTCATTTAATAGGCTATGATACCTGGCAGAGGCATTGTAACCTCTATTAGAATATAACTCCATTGATCCCTTTTTATGTGTATGTATGTATATCTTTTTTAGAAAACACCTAGTAATAGGTTTCCATATGACTTTTTTCAAATATCTGTAGTGTTTATAACTCATAATTCCTATCTATCCAGCCCCACCTCCATTTTTCACTCAATTACCTAGCTGTGAAGTTGTAAGCTATAATAACAATTTTTCTGGCAATACAGATCCACTGGTGTATATTATACTGACTTGAACATTATGGTGGTAATCAACTACTATGAATGGATTATACCTAGATCCTTTAACTTAGCCTGAAACTCCTGTATAAATGCATAATATTATTCTCCTAAATAGTCATTGAAATAAATCATTCCCTCATTTTTTTATCCTCATATTCATGGAATTTGGCAACTTTCCAATCCTTGTGAGATAAAATTATTTTATCAGAAAACAGTGATGAATAGAAATCAGAACTTGTTGACATGTAAACAATAAGAGACTGTGGCATGTAGAACTCAAAATGAAACAGCAGTATCATATCTCATTCACTCAAGGCACAGAGATTGTTGAGAAGAGTAGGAAGAAAATTTGAAGGGCTTGTGGTGGTGGACATTTTCAACAAAAAAAGGATTTGCCAGTCATGACAGGGCCATTGCATACATGAGCTCACAGTAGCTGTGACTATAGGCTTATGACCTACAAAGTATCAGATTAGTCAAAAACCCCAGCATCAAATGGGTACAACTCCTAAAGTTCCTGGCACAGCTGGCATTAATGGGCAATTTCTCGATTCTGGCAGAATAAGAGTTTTCTTCAAAGGGGCTGTCTATTAGGGGCTACACATGATCCAATAGATGGTCCACACTTGTGTCTACATAGACCACTAAGTTGTCTCAGTGATTTTGTAAAAATGTCACATTAAGTTATATTTAAAAAGGGTGAAGGAAAGAGGGAAAATAGGAGGGGTTAATATGTATGTTCATATGAAATTTTAAATGAAAAGAATTTTTTAAAAATTAAGAACCATCAATGTCACTAATATGTTAAAATTTAAGCACTGATCAAATACAGGTTCATGTGTATATATTTCAATAAACATGAATAAATTAAACCACACAATGAAATAACAGTACCAGTAAACCAAGTAAACAAAGTGTTTTACCCAATTTCATAAAATTTTCTATCTTACATCCAAATGGTCTGGAGGAGCTGATCTATGCCACCTACTTCTGCAGATTTGTGTTTGATTCTGAATATATTCTTTCATCATGCACAGGTATATGAAAAATATTCGAACTATTTCCTCCTCAAAAAATTTTTCTCTAAGAAATATTACATTTTGGTCATCTTAAGCCCCTGTACAAAAGCTAATGAATACAACAGTGTAAGAAAGGGACACAAACGGAAGGCATCAACAATCAAAATTGATTCAGAGAATGCTACATTAAAATGCGCAAACCCACCCTTCCCCCTTCTATTAATCTACATAATCCCTCTCTGGTTTAATAGGATTTTAACTAGTCCTAAATATATGAGCCTCTTGGAATTTTGAGAGGCTTAAACTCTCTTCTAAGCAAGAAGAGTGGATTAAAACCAACCTTTGAGTTTCACAATTTGCATTTAGCTGACCTATTCTGTGAGTCTTACTAAAGCCCCTAAGTGTTTTTTCCTCTCCAGTCTCTGGCATCTTGCTTGGATAAGATCATGAGATATTTTTTCTCCTTTGATATATCTCAGCTTTGTAAACACAGGTACAAGAGCAAATTCTTTGTCAAATATTTCTTCTCTCTCAACCCACATACCCCCCTTAAGCATGTCCTTGTTTTCAGATATTTCACACATAGCTCTTTATTTTTGTGTGCAATAATTTCATTTTCAGAGGAAAATTGATTTCCTGTGAAAGAACTGAAAGGAGAAATAGATCTCCTTAGTAAGGCATCAATGGGATGTCAATGAGAGATCAAAATAGGTCAAGGCCAAATTTAATTTTTCCTCCCCTTTTCTATAGTTTTCTCTAAATTTCCAGTAGCCAATGTTCACAAAATGATGTATATATTTTCATTTGTATTTTCTGCACCTAATGAATCTCTGTCATTCTCAACTGTTGTGCATATTTTATTCATTAAAACAAAGGCAAATATTATATACAAATTACATTGCACAAATACATTTTTGTCATTTGTAGAAATCAAGATGTTTAAATATCTATATGTAAAAATCAAAATAAAGGGAGATCACATAGCCCATTGATTTAACCTTATATTGGAAGCTATAAAGTGTGTTTGGTCACATGGTAACATGTAGACAACAAAGAGGTGGCCACATTAAAATGTTTGCTGAGTAAAGAGCAAAGAAGTGGAAGGAGATAACAATGTTTAAAAAAAGGAAGAAAAATGGAAGAATGGGTGAAATTATTACTTGATAATGGAGACAAAGCTGTAAGCCATGGGGTACCTTTTCCTACTGAAGTAGCCAGTTATTTTTGTAAGGATGGAATTTGAACATAAAGGTTTCATATGTGTTAACTGTAATGGTGCTTCGTGGATTGCTTGATGTTCAGAAGCATGAAGTTTTGGGTTGGTCAGCTTCCAGAAGCCTGGCTCCTGACATCAAATTATCATTAGAATAATTTTGGTATTTTTAGGTAGTTCCTACAACTGAAGAGAGGTCACTTATTGCCTAGTATGTCAGAATCTTTAATCTTCAGTGTCACCCTTTGGTTCTTTGGATTTGAGCTATGAGAGAAGGGTAGCATCAGGTCACACCTGACCCCTTACCAGCATTGTCAACTGGATCAGAAGATATTAATAACGTTCTGTCACTGAAGGTTGGATTCTGAGATTTTTGTTGGTCAGTATGGTTTTATATTACTTTTTCCTTTGGATAATTTCATAAGCCATGCTTGTGCCTACAAAAAGGCATGCAAATCCTGGTTAAGGAAGCAAGCGAGCACGAGATAAGTGAGACTAACTAAAAGCTAAGCATTTGTTGGATTGCTAAAGAAGATAAATAACAGTGACACTGGCATACAAATTTAATAAAAATAATGATGATAATAATAATAAAAATAATTTCTTTAAAGTAAAGACAGGGTATTCTGATATTAGTACAGATGTAGATTCTCATCTTAGCTCTAAAGTACATGTGGCTATGGTTTAGATTTCCTTAGATCAAAAAGGAAAAGAAGAAACTCCTGAAAAGATTGCTGCTTGAGACACCTGGAGAGACTCAGCTCATTGCCCCGATCCTAAACTAATCTATATTTAATCACTTTTACAGGCATAACAGAAATTCTTGAACAAAAGACTTATGGGAGAAAGGGTTTATCTTAATCTATGTTTTGGCCCCATTGCCCCATTTGTATACAAATATATAGAATATTGGTGAAAATGGGTGGTGGGGCAAAGAAGGGTCTTGCCTCATAATGAGAATGAAGCAGAAAGACTACTAGGAAACGAGATGACAAGGCAAGATAAAACCCCAAAATCATTCCCTGTGCAACTTACATTGGAAGGTAGAAACGTGAGACTCACTATAAATTTTGGGGCCAACTAAGCAACAGCATATTTAGCAGGGAACAAGGGACTCTGTCTCACAGAAGGTAGAAGGTGAGAATTGACACTTGAGACAGTCCTCTGACCTCAACACATGTGCTGTGGCATGTGTGATCCTGCACACACACACACACACACACACACACGCACGCACGCACGCACACACGCATGCACGCACGCACACACTGTACACTTATACACAAAGAAGATTAAAAATGCAAATTAAAATGTGGGATATAATATAGATGCATTTGGCAACAGATCATATAGTTCCAAATCAAAAGTCTCAGTTTCCTCCTATAAAACAACCTAGCTCAGTTGTTTGGAGACACACCCATACAGCATCATAGCAACAAGTCTGCTGTTCTCTAAACTCCAGGGTATCACATGATCCCTATCTACCAGGATCCTGCAATAGAACACAATAGTTCTGGTTAATGTGCCTGTTTCTCCCACATAAGGAATGAAAACAATTAAAGCTTTTTGACATTTCTAAAATAATTTCTGAAGAAGTATCATTTGTTGAAGAATGTATTATAGGTCAAAATTAGATGCAAAAAGACAGTATGTTTTATTGGGCCCTGATAGAGGGGAAATTTCTCAAAAGCATAATGCCATTGAACAAAGCCCAGAAACCTCAGCAGAGACTTTACTAGTGACATTCTCACCTGCACTTCCTCAGCAGTTTCTTCCTGGACTAATGGCAGTATGGATTTCCTTTCCATACTCTCAGCTTTTTTTTTTTCTTTTTTAGTTTTCACATTCAGAAAATCATTTTAACAAGTGCTTTATTAAAATGGAGAAAAATTTCAACTGAATTTCTTTGTGTTTCCAAGCATGTACACAACAGGTTAACAGTCACTCTTTCCTTTTATAAAATTAAAATTATCAAAAGTTTCAACCTACGTTTAATAAAAGTTCAAATCTGTCTTGTCTTGAAAACTCATGTTTTATAAACGTCCTAAGGTTATTTCTTCTGTATGTGTTCTTTCTTTCTTTCTTTCTTTCTTTCTTTCTTTCTTTCTTTCTTTCTTTCTTTCTTTCTCCATTTCTAGTTTCTCTTCAGAATGTGATCCACCAACTTATGAAAATTGTCTGATGTGTCACACACAATTTCATTCACACACATGAAAATATATGTGCAAAAGATTCTACTTAACCTCAGTTTTCAATTTTACTTTATAGAAAGTAAATGCAATGGTACATACTTTCTTTTTTTCTACTCACCTAAATCCAGGAAGTTTTTATCACTACTTTGTTTCAATAAACAAATGTATCAGTTAAATTTTTGTTACTGTGACAAAATACCTTTACAAGAATAACTCTAAGGAAGAAACAGTTTATTCAGTTCATTCCCTTTCATACTTCATCACTGTAGAAAAGGCAAGGTGTTGTTGGTTGTTTTTGCTCTTTTTGGGGGGCCTGCCACGCAGCTCCCAGATAAATCATACACAGAGGCTTAATTTTACTTAGCTAGCTTCTCTTGTTGCTAGCCAGCTTTTCTTAAATTATCCCACCTATCTTTTGCCTCTGGGCTTTTCCCATCCGCTTACTTCTAGAAATCGTACTTCCACTCTTAAACTGTGGCTGGCTGTGTAGCTGGGTGGCTGATCCATGGCATCCTCCTTCTTCTCTGGCTACTTCTTCTTTTCTTTTCCAAGATTTCTCCTTCTATATATTTTCCCTGTCAGCCCTGCCTATCCTTTCTCCTGCCTTGCTATTGGCCATTCAGTTATTTATTAGAACATCAAGTGTTTTAGACAGGCACAGTAACACAGCTTCACAGAGTTACACAAATGCAACATGAACAGAAGTAACACATCTTAAAATAATATTCTACAACAGAAAGGCATGAAGTTAAAGCAACCAGTCACATTTGCAGCCCCAAACAAAGAATGAATACATGCTTGATTATTAGTGTTTACCACTGTTTCACACTTACAGAGTTCATGTCCCGAATCAGGTTCATAGTGTGACCCACAATGGGTGTGACTTCACATCTCAATTAATATAATTAAGACAGGATCCTATTGGAAAGCATGCTCACAGGCTCACCTGATCTCTACAACTGCTCATTGAGATGCTTTTCTGCTGTGATTTCAGGTAGTGTTCATTGGACAAAACTAGCCATCACAACAAATATTACTTACAAGCCTGAACTTGTGAATTCTGGACACTATTGCTGTCTGCATAAGATTTTCACAGGATAAGATCAGTCAATATTCCAGTACTGCATAGGGAGAGGCTCACTCGCTCCAACCATGAGTTAGGAGCTGTTGAAAACTGATGTCTGGCCAGAAAGGGGGAGTGCTGTGGGATGTTCTGTATGGCAAATGTGTTGCTAATAAAATACTGATTGGCAGTGGCTAGGCAGGAAGTATAGGCGGGGCTAACAGGGAGAATTAAAAGAACAGGAAGGCAGAGGGAGTCACTGACTGCCAGCCAGCCACCAGGACAAGCAGCATGTAAAATGCCGGTAAGCCACAAGCCATGTGGCAAGGTATAGATTTATAGAAATGGATTAATATAAGATATAAGAGCAGTTAGCAAGAAGCCTGCCACAGCCATACAGTTTGTAAGCAATATAAGTCTCTGTGTTTACTTGTTTGAGTCTGAGCGGCTGTGGGACTGGCAGGTGAAAGAGATTTAGCCTGACTGTGGGCCAGGCAGGAAAACTTAAGCTACAGGGGAGTTTTTTATTTTTGTTTTTGTTTTTTTTTTAAATAATGTTGGCCTTGGAACTTTCATCACGTTCAGTTGGATAGCCCCATACCCTTGTGTATAAGATAAGCACAAACTGTATTCAGTGGGTTATTTTTGGGAAAAAATGAATAAATAAAAGGAGAAGAGGACATTGGAAAAAAGACGGGGATGATGATTTGATCTGGAGGAGTTAGCAAGAAGAATGAACCTGAGTATCACCAAAATACACTGTTTGCATGTAATTCTCAAAGAATTAATAAAAATACTTTAAGTATGATGTTCACATTACACAACATTGTTCATATTGTTTGGCCTACTTTTATTTCTGAATATACCAAATGTGTACTTTGTTTTCATATTCTACATCCCAACATTAATTATGATGTACTTTGTGTTTTCAAAGCTGAAACATTCCCAGTACCTTGAGCACAACATAGTTATAAGTTGATTTTTAATAAATAATTATTGTTTGAAAAAGTGAAGTCAATAAAAGTAAAGAATATTTATTCCAAGCAATTGATTATATTATTGCCATAGAAAACACTGAAGCTTTTTTACTTGAGCAGTTAATTTCTAAAATAAAAATGACAAATATTCTCTCCATCATGTTAAATGGTAATATAGCCAGAAATGAAACAGACAGAACATATAAATTGAGTGAACTGTAAATTTTACCATATGACCCAACTATATGACTCCTTGGCATGTGCCCGAAGGACTTGACATCCTGTTATGCCCAGATCACGTCCCCAAAGAAGCCACTGGAGACTTTAGGTACAGAATGCAAAAGCAAGGTTTATTCTTACAAGCCATGATCAGGGAAGCTCATCAGAGGACTCACACATAGCAGTGAGGCCGGGAGGAGCTTGCCCTTTCTTGGGGAAGTTAGTTTTTATAGGCAAAACCCATAAAATTTCTTAGAGGGGAGGGGGTTAGTACGGGTCCATCCTTGATTGGTCCAGTTTTTCCCGGTCTTGGACTTGGTCTTATTTTAGCTTATCTGTTTGCCCTGTCAGGAGTTTTACAACCCATCTCCGGGGTCTGTGAAGTTTGGATGTTTTATGACCACTTAGCCTCTGCCAGATGGTTGAATATCCTGACTCTGTTTTCTTAAGTTTCTGTAGCTGATAAAGCCACCTGGGGCCGGGCGGTGGTGGCGCACCTTTAATCCCAGCACTCGGGAGGCAGAGGCAGGCGGATCTCTGTGAGTTCGAGGCCAGCCTGGTCTCCCAAGCGAGTTCCAGGAAAGGCGCAAAGCTACACAGAGAAACCCTGTCTCAAAAAACAAAAACAAACAAACAAACAAAAAAAGCCACCTGGGAAGAAGGGGTCTAAGTTCTTACCTGCACTTAGGAATCCTGGTTTACAATTATCACTTTGGGGGCAGCCCAGCACAAGTCCCAGGCTTTGTCCTTGAGCTGCCATGGGGGCTGGCTGGCCAAGCACGTACTGACTGTGGGGGCTAGGGGGCTGGCTCAGTGGTCCAGGCTCTGTAACTCTAAGTTGGTGAGGGGCCGCATTCACGGCCCTCCCAGAGACTGCTTGCTCAAGTCTCAGGAAACTGAAATTGAGGCCTGATCTCTGAGAGAAGACTGAGCAGCCTGTTATGGCATCTGCTTGGTCCTTTCAATCCTACCCCACAGACACTTGCTCAGAAGTGCTCCTTGTACATTTTTCAAGAAGTAAGGAAATGGAAACAATCTAAATGCCCTTCCACAGATGAATGGGTAAGGAAAACGTAGTACACATGCACACATACCCAACAGGATACTGTTCAACTGTAAAGAAAATGAAACTGTGAAGTTTGTAAATGTCTGACTGGACATTGGGTAAATACCTAGATCTAGAAAGAGGAACACTACCCATGTGATTCCTAATTCCAAATCCTCGGTTGTGAGTGTATGAAATGGAGCAACAGAGAAACTAGGAGAGAACAAAGGGATCATGGTGGTGGTGGATGGGCTGGGCCTGAAAGGGAAATAGCAGGATACAGGTAATATAGGAAGTGAGAAAGGGGAAAAAATGAAAGGGACATCTAACTGTGGAGGAAGAAGAGAGAGCAATACATATGGAAAAGAAGAGGGACTAATAACACCTGTAGCAGGCTTTCTTTTAGTCCATCAACCAGCTGGATCAGGCCCTCTGGATAAGTCAGACTGTCAATTAGCTTGAACTGTTTGGGAGGCCCCCAGGCAGTGGGACTGGGACCTGTCCTTAGTGCATTAGCTGGCTGTTTGGAGCCTGGGACCTATGCAGGGATACTTTGCTCAGCCTGGGTGAAGGGAGGAGGGGACTGGATCTGCCTGGACTGAATCTACCAGGCTGAGCTGAATCCCCAGGGGAGTCCTTGCCCTGGAAGACATGGGAATGGGGAGTAGGCTGGGGGAAGGGTGGGGGTGAGTGGGAGGAGGGAAGACAGGGGAATCCATGGCTGATATGTAAAATTAAATTAAATTATAAAATAAAATTTTAAAAAATTTTAAAAAAGAAACAACGTAAAAAAAAATGTCATTTCATCCAGCATAGATGGGGGTGAGATCAGAGAAAGGAAAGGAAGGAAATTGATGTAATTACATTTCAACTAAAAATTTATTTTAAAAAAATTATATGACATTTCAAACTAGTGTTCGACACAAAACAAAGTTAAAAATGGAATTTTCTGATATTGCTAAATACAAAGACAATCTTTAAAAATGGGCTGCATTTTATAAATTAATCCAAAGAGTCCATGGTTTATTGGTACTCAAAATAGTAGGCTTTAGTTTGAACCAGTAAATAGCCTTTGAAATTTTACCATTATTATAATACAAGTTTGGGTATTTCTCCTAGAGAAGGAAATGGTTCCTAACTGAAATTTTAATATGTTCTAAATATCCTGGATTTTAAGTCACCACAATTTTGTCTATAAAAAGAAAATCGATGAAGGGCAGCAGATATCATTAGGAAAGGCTTGAATACATTGGCAGAGCTGCTTCCAATGGTGTGGTTTCACATGAAAGAAAAAGAAAAGTTAGTGTGTGAAGTAATGAAAAACAACAGATATCTTAGAGAAAACTACACCTGTTTTATAATGTTAAATAGGTAGCTTAGGCTGACCTTGAACTCTTGATCCTCCTGCCTCTGCTTCTGTCAGCAAACCCTACTGGGTGTGTGCAATGACAACAGATCATGAATGTTAAAACTTTCATGACTTAAAGTCCAAATATTATCATTTACATTGCAGACATTTATAACATCACTCATTTGTTGCTTTTCAGAATTGAACAAAATGGAAAAATTCTCACTGTCATTCCTAAAAATATAAATATATAACTTGCATTGAAAATTCATTAAATACTTGTGGCTGCTTGAAATTCTAATATACAGAAGCAAATTTTAGAAATTTGTGAGACTTCTACACAAGTATTTTTTTTTTCATCCTTTCCACATCTCTGTCTTCCCACTCCAATTTCTTCTGGGTTCCCTGTCATTCCCTCTCAAGTTCATGATCTCTATGTCCATAATTATTATCGTTACACATACTTATACACATGTCATAGTTACCTATAGTTGTCAATTTGACACACCTGTGAAGAAATAACTTCACCTGAGGAACTGTCTCCATCAGATTTGCCTGTGTCCATGTCTGTAAGGTATTTTTATAATTGATATGTGATTTAGAAGGGTCCAGCCTCTCTTGGATAGTATTATCCACAGGCAAGTAGCCTGGGTTATATAAAAATGTTAGCTAAACATGCAGGGACTAAGAAATGTTCCTCCATAGTTTATATTTTACTTCCTTAGCTTTCTTCCATTATGAACTATAACTTGTGAGCCAAATAAATTATCACTCCCCCCAAAATAACAATATCAAATATTCCCAAAGTGTCTTGAGGTCATCATCTATTCCAATAGAAAGTGGAAGATTTTACAATATTGTTGAGGCCGAGACTTGGCTTCCAGGACAGCATGAAGCTCTGGAGACCCTTAAGAGCCCAGCATCTTACACACTCCTTCCCAGGAATCCTATCAACTACTCACAGGGAACATTCTGAGGAGAGCTTCTCCCTAGATGCTGCTGGTGAAAACTTGTCTCCAACATCAAAACTCTACACTCATACATAATTCTTAGACAGAAAAGACTAGTCTACAGCAGGCTGATATCAAAACCAGTACATTGAAAAAAAAATTTGAAACTTAATACATTGGGGAAAGAAATGTTCAGAAATCATTGATTTACTTACATTGTACTTATTCTACTCTATCTCTCCAAAGGCAGAAAAGCCTTAATATACTTGGAGAAAGACAAAAAAAGGGAGAAACAGAGACTAGACAGAGACACAGAGAGAAAGAGACATAGGAAGAAGAGTAATGAATGAACAATTATTTGTACATCTAGGGGGGAGGCAAGCTCAAACACTACATGTGAGAAATGGACAAGCACAACCATGGAGCTGTCAAAGAGATGGGAATGAGATTCCCAGACTTTTGGGATGTGTTTGGAAAATCAGACATTTCCCCCTGGCCTAAGAACATCTCCATGCAGGAGAAACAAGAGCTTCTATTCACTGAGGCAGCAAAGGGGCCTGGATTTCAAGCTTGGGAGGGAAATGGGGCCTTTCTCAGGCTTCCTAGGGTAAAAACAAAAACTAATCTATTAATCTGCATGAAGCCTCCTTTGCCAGAGCCACTTATTTATCTTCTCAGCTATGTATTTATGGGATGGGCTTAGGCATCAGTTATGGAGAGTTGCCTAGAGCTGGAGCCATTAATGAGGCAGAATTCACATGGGTGGGAAACTGTTGATTCTCATTTAGATTGAAGGAGTCTTAATATCAAGGGGAAGAATAAGCTTTTCAGAGGCAGCATTTACTCTGGCAGGATGCCCTTTGCAGATATCCTCAGTCATTCATTGTGGCTGATAGAGTACCTCAAACCACTAGAGAAGGAAATAGTTGTAAAATGGACATTTGGCCAATTATTAAAAATGATTAGTCCCCTTTACTTGTGCTTCCAGGCTTCTGTAGTGAGATTACTGATTTTATCATGGAAGAAAATGCCTCATTCTTCTTTCTTTTGCTATTTTGGGGTAAAGGATATGCCCTGTGAGTGGTGTTCAGCTGTTGATAGATGAAGCTCAGACGGTCTTACCACATTCTTTTCTCCTTGTTCTTGGTGACCTACCTTGTTCAACCTCTTTTCAACATGCTCTCAGATTTGGCTCAAGGATAAATGAAGAAGAGGAGATTGTAAACAGTGTAAGAGCCAGAGGCAGTGGATGACTATAAGGAAATAGTGCCTTCTGGAGCTAGAGAACAGGGAAGCTACAGATATGAACTCATAGCAGTTGTGAGGCATTGCACAGGACCTGAACAATCCTAAGCCAGGCCAAATTCCAACATGGAGAAAGAAGTAGAGTATAAAATTCAACCCATAATGGAAGATCAATTGCCAATTGATAGCTTCTGGTAGAGGGAAAGTCTGTTTTCTATAATAGTGTACACCTGGTAAGCAGATCATACTCTAGTGGAAAGCAACACATTCAATAATATTTGGGCAGCACAAATTATTCTTGGTAGGTTATAAAAATGACAGAAAGTTGCCCAGGCAAGAGAGCTAGATTGATCTGGGAAGAGTTGAGGGAAGGGAACAATGTGTTTAACACATTTTTAAAGATTTATTCATTTATTTTATGTATATGAGTACTCTATCTGCATGTAGGCCTGCATGCCAGAAGTTTTTCAGAATCCTCAAAGAACTAATAAAAACAACTCAAAAGATTCCCTTTTCATTATGTATTACATTATTTCCAGTGAGGATACTTGTGTGTAGGAGGAAACATTAATAAGAAAGGGATTTATGTTAGTTTCCACCACTATGTTGGCTAATTTTAGGTTAACTTGATACAATGTATAATCATATGAGAGGAGGGATCCTTAACTGAGAAAATGCCTCCAGGAGATAGGGTTTTAAACAGAGAAGCCTGCAGGACATTTTCTTAATTAGTGATTGATGGGGAAGAGCTCAGCTCATTGTGGGTGAGGCCAATTGTGGGATGCGGGGCGGGGTGGGGGTGGGGTCCTAGATTCTATAAGAAAGCCAGCTGAGCAAGCCATGATAAACAAGCGTTGGTGTGGATGTCTTTCTGTACACTGTGAATATATGTTGTTCCCATTGGTTAATAAATAAGCTGCTTTGGCCTATGGTAAGGCAGCTTAGAGACAGGCAGGAAATCCAAGCAGAGAAAAGGAAAGAGATAGGCAGGAAGAGGAGACGCCGCCCCACTGCCCAAGGAGCAACAAGATGCCAGCAGACCAAACCAGTAATGCCATGGCTGTGTGGCAACATATAGATTAATGGAAATGGGTTAATTTAAGATGAAAGAGCTAGCTAACTAGAAGCTTGAACCATAGGCCATACTGATTATAATTAATATAAGTCTCTGTGTGTTTACTTGGGACTGAGCGGCTGTGGGACAGTTGGGACATAGGGAAACTTCCAACTATATGGCATCCCTCAATCAACTCTCTGTCAGCTCCTGACTCTACAATCCTTCCCTGTTTCATTCCTGCCTTGACTTCCTTCAATGATGGACTATGATGTAAAGGTATAAACCAAATAAGACCTTTCCTTCCCAACTTGGGTTTGCCTTGACTTCCTTCAATGATGGACTATGATGTAGAGGTATAAACCAAATAAGACCTTTCCTCCCCAACTTGAGTTTGCCTTGACTTTCTTCAATGATGGACTATGATGTAGAGGTGTAAACCAAATAAGACCTTTCCTCCCCAACTTGAGTTTGCCTATGTTGTTTTATCAAAGGAATAGTAACCCTGACTAAGAAAACCATCAACCATAATTCAGGCAAAACATGACAGTAATTTCCCTTATGTTTCTGTGAATTATTATTATTTCTATGAGTTTTGAAAATTCATTTATTTTTAGCTGTAACTTAAAACTCCTTTATTTTATTATGATCGCTGTTTATCATGGTATTTCTATGCTTTTTTGAAGTTACTTCACTTTCTCTATTTTTTTCTTTCTCACCTTTATTGTTATTCAGCAGAGAAGAAAACACATTCCAGGACTAGAGGTAAACTGCATATTTCTTTTTCTTTTCCTACCTAAGAAATGCATTAGCACATTATTTCAGTTCAGAAGAAATGTGAACTCAGAGTAGCTCTAATTTCCTGGTCCCTCTGGCTTCCTAGAAGAATAAAATACCTGTTTGTACCTTTGAAGATGAGTGGTTTCATTAATTGGTATCTTGGAATACATCCTGAGATGGTACTTGCCTTGTTCTTTTCTGGTTATCCTAATAGCATGTATGCTATGCACATAAAAACGTGGTCTGTGCTTTTTCTGAAACAAACTTCTACTCATTTTGCTAAAGTGTTTTATTTATAATTGGGTTCTATAATTGTGTCCTACTATATAATAAAATATATAAATCTGTCACCATTTAACTAACATTGGTCATGGACTTTTTTTATTTGCTGCTTCACCTCATTCTTTCAATTCCTTAATCAAAAGTTAAAACATGCATTTTATCTCCTTTTTCTGCTCTCCTTTTATACATGCTCATTTTTCGGGACTTCAGATCATTATTTCGTTCTCAAAATCTTCACCTACACACTTAAACTAATTTTTATTTAATTTTTAAAAGAAAACTTCAGCTTTTCACATATGCAAGTTAAGGAAAAAGATATAATCTATGAAATTTGGTAAAATGGTGTGGATTAAATAGGAAGATGAGTGTTGTAACTTCTCTAAACTAATTACATGAAAATACTACACATTGAAGTATTGGTATAAATACCATTCCCTTTAATATAGTAAGTCAATTTAATCTACATAAACTAAGGAAACAATCTAATATGAAACAATACTAATAGTCCGGTAGTGTAGCTCAGTAATAGAGCCCTGACAACATAGAATTTGCAAAGGCCTAGTTTGTTTGGTACCCAGCACTGTAATAAATACGTAAGTGAAAAATATGCCATAATTAAATGTTTCCTACATCTTTACTATGTTTTATTATTGCTGAGATTTGTTTGACTGTTTTAATCACACCTGAAAAGATCCAAATCTCATGTAGGAGACTGTTTTTGAAAACTCAAACAATATATTTTGATTACAGTTCCACATCCTTCTCTTCCCAGATATTCCTCACCTCCCCACCTATTCAACTCCACACCATCTTTCTCTTTACAAAACAAATAGGCATACAACCAACAAAACAGACAAAAATAACAAAATAAACACACATACACACACACACACACAGAGAGAGAGAGAGAGAGAGAGAGAGAGAGAGAGAGAGAGTAAATATCCAAACTGAGAAATATATGTTCCTTGGATTTTGTCAGATGTAAGTTATTCAGCTGATATTACTGCATATCTGATGATAAGGTGGTTCAAAATTATAAAAGCATATAGACACACGTATGTGTATTACAAATTAATTTACTTAACGTTTAAAGTAATTATTTAAAGGAACCATGTGATCTGGTTTCTGATCTCTCTCACATGCAGCAACATCTGACAAACATCTATGCCAAGCAGATAAAATTTTCTGATTGTTTACAGAGTTCACAGTTCATCATCTACCAATGGATAGTGTGTGGGAGTAGAGAATGTAGATCTAGTGTTTAGGAAAACATGCAATGAACCCTAATGATATTTTGGCAAGTTTATGAATTAAACGGTGTAAAATAAACCACACTTGTGGGAAAAAGTGAAGAATTAAATACCGTTTTAAAACACTAAGATTCAACTAAATCTGAAAGCTTGCCTGAGTGAAGGACAAAAGTTGCTAGGGACCTAGGCTGGCCTTTGCTCTACCCTTTGGGGCTGTGATTTCTGCAGCCGTTGATTCTATAGCTGTGGGCGGCTGTCAGTAGTTTCAAAATCACCTTTAGCTCAGATTACGTTGTTTCCACCCAACTTCATATAGTCTCCTTTTCCTTCCTTTCTGTTTCTCTTCCTCTTCTTCCTCTCCCTACACACAATTCATTATTAAGTATTGGAAGACTTTTCCATTAGGAAATCTCAGTGGACCTTGTTTGTCTTTTACAAAAACATAAAAACTAAATTTCTAAGTTTTGTTCTATGATTATATCAAGCAATAAATGTATAGGTAAACAATATGGACAAATTTAGTATAGATTAAAAGAGTTAAGAGAGAAATTTTTGAAATGTATGAACATTTTTTTCACTTTATATCAAATGCAGTATGAATTTAAACAGAATCTCTAGCTAGAGTTTTCCTGGTCCTGCCTGGCTCACAGTCAGGACAAATCTCTGTCACCTGTCAGTTCCGCATCCACTCAGACCCAACCAAGTAAACACACAGAGACTTATATTTCTTATAAACTGTATGGCCACAGCAGGCTTCTTGCTAACTGTTCTTATATCTTAAATCAACCCATCTCTATTAATCTATAAGTTGCCACATGGCTCATGGCTTACTGGTATCTTTACATCTGCTTCTTATCATGGCAGCTGGCAGCATCTCCTGACTCAGCCTTCCTGTTCCCAGAATTCTCTTCTCTCCTTGTCCCTCCTATACTTCCTGCCTGGCTACTGGCCAATCAGTATTTTATTTATTAATCAATCAGAGCAACACATTTAACATACAGAACATCCCACAGCAAGAATCCTTCATTTCATTTATGGGAAAATAATTTATGCACACATTAGTAGCTATTCCTTATGACTTCTGTTTGTTATTCAAATATCTTGTGTATATCTTACATGGTGGAACAATTTTCATCTGTGACATGATATTTATTGACCTGAAATTAAAGACAATAAGTAGAAATAAATTGACTGAAAGAAATGATAGACTAATTTTAGTTGCATAAATTAAAATTGTTTAAAAAACTCACAAACAATAGTTATCTAAAGGATAGAATCAATTACAAGACTTCCTCTTGTAAAATAAAAGAAATAATTAATTGACAAACAAGAATCTGCACAGATTTACAAAAATCATACATAAAACAGATGGTAACAATTGTATCCCATTTTGTGTAAAGCCCATGCTTTTTTGAGTGTGCTCATGTTAATTATTGGTCAGTATCCATTCTGGGAGACTTCCAAGACAGATGCAACCTTGCTTGATGTGAACTCAGCTGCTATAAAAGAAGTTCAAATTCCCAAGGCCACTAGGATGTGAAGGACACTCAAATTAAATGTGTGCAGAGAACTCCAGCCTCACTGATGAGCATGCTGTCTTGAGGGACGTGTTGAAAATTCTGTCATGTAGTTGAGCCCAATAAAATCCTAGAACTATAAGATACCATAGAAAATTTGTACCTAGATATTTAGAACATTTTCCCAGATGAAGATGCTGTAACTCAGAAAGCTTAAGTAAATACTCAATATCATATAAACAAATAAGTCTGTTTATTCCTAGATATTTTTATAATAATTTTATTATTGAAATTATATTACTATTTCATCATTCACCTCCTTCTATTTCCGACATTCAAAACCTAGCATGCACTATGATTGCTATCTGTCAAATTCATACATTCTTTTACTTTAATTG
>CABHPQ010140030.1:0-15844 GCA_902168405.1 Peromyscus aztecus | reverse complement strand
TCCTCAGCTCATAACTAAGATTCTATAGTGTCTACTCCGAAGCTTTGTATGCATTTCTTAAAAACTATGTAGATGAGGTTTGGACATTTTCATGGGCTAAGGACACAGTGCAGCAGAATGAATACGGATGGGCAAGAAAGGCCATTATAAAATTTCAGCCATGAAACTGCCCCTTACTCAACACGAAATTATCCATTGTCCAATTGGAGTGCATTGTGCTCAACTCTGAAGACATAAACACAAATAGCGCTTGCTCTAATTGTAGTCATAAACATCAGACAATAGGAAAATCATAAGAACAACTGTACATCACCTGCATTATCTCATTTTGTCTTCAGCCAACCTAAAGGGTATAATGGCATCCGCATTTCTACATGAAACTTGTGCTTCAAGAGATTTAGAGACTTAACAGCAGCTAGAAAGCTGAACATTGTTCAGAATGCCATTAAAATTCAACATCTGACTACAGACCCTGACACAACAGCACAATCTGTAGGTATCATAATCTGTAGGTATCACAATCTGTAGGTATCACAATCTGTAGGTATCACAATCTGTAGGTATCACAATCTGTAGGTATCACAATCTGTAGGTATTCACTCCGTCTGTCAACAGTACTTGACACTGGCTCTGTTCAGGACTTACGTTGAGGATCCTGAGAGTCGTTCAGTTCATAAAAGCACATGAAGTTTGGGATAGGAAGTCATGGCAGGTGACTCGAGGCAGATGTGAGACTTGGCTAGAAGCTGAAGACAGTCTGGCCTTCCACAAACACACACAGAATTCAGTGGAATCAACGGTGTTCACTGAGTTCCTCTGAGCTCCAGGCTGTCTGCTTGAGGTGAAGAGAGATAACCACTTGCCAGGGCTTGCCTGAGTCACTCTCTGCCATGGTGTCAAGACCACACCTCAGAAGATTCATGCAAGTAAGGGAGAAACAATAGTGTAAGTTTTCATCGTGATGAATACGTTTTGTACAGAGGGCATTGGATAGGGGAAATTGGAAGGTCGGATTCCCTTCAAGGGAAAAATAATGGAGCCTTAAAGAATGAGTAAGATTTTATAATGAGTCTTTTAGAGCAATCTGCCCCCATGTAGCCTGTTTAGATTTCTTGTCAGAACTCTAAATTTTAGGGGTTTTTTAAGGCTCTGATCGTATTAATACAATTTAGGCAATGTGAAGGTGAATACTGTCAGATAAATCTTTCAAAGCTGGAAAATCATAGCTACATATTTCCCGTATTGCGCCAATCTTTATCAAAATTATTTGTTATACATGGTGTCTTTCTTTAAGCTTTAAGTATCTGCATTTACATATCTATATCTATGTACACATTCACACAATATAAATATAAATTAACACAATCATATATGATATGCACATATATGACCCCTCTAACTTTAGCAGTTTGCAACAATCATACATTAATATAAGTAACTAGAACTAAATATTGGATCACAGAATTGTCAAGTCACCCTTCCCATCTCTATGGCATCAGTACGTCCATCTGGCCCAGCCACTTGCTGTTCCCACCCTCTCCTGCCTTCATACCCTTCCTGTCTCCTCTCCTTCACCAAATCCTGATAGCGAATGGTCTCAAAAAGCCCATGTCTCAGAAGCCACAGTGACAGGCGAGTTTCAGCATCCTCACACACTCACAGAAATAGCTTCATATTGCCTTGGGAAAATATTGAATAAATTTTTCAGAGTATGCACCAACCTTGTAGGGAAGAAGGTACTGGGACTCATCCTCTTTCATGGATAATGAAGCCAGATGGAGAAATTATGCAGAAGGTCAAGAAATTGGGCATAGAATTCATGTGCCCAAACTTTGGATTTTCTACACTGTGGTTAAGCACTCACACTTATTTTTTTTTGTTTTAGGGTTTTTTTTGTTTGTTTATTTTTGGCATACATTTTATTATAAATAAGTAGTACATTGACCATTTGAAAGACAGTGTCACTGACAGGATTCCAGTTTTAAGGAAAAATTGAAACATCAGAAAGTTTTACATGCTGCCATTACTTTGTACACTTTGCTTGCAAAACGTTTTGATGAGCTCAGTGGTGTCAAAGCATTGACTCTTAAGATTGGTTAAAGTATGGTTGAGAGGAATCAAATTTTGTTCACTGAAATAGTGCTCTATTTGACAGTCACATATTGTTAAACATGCTCTTTTCCTTTGTCACTGAACTCATGAATGCTATTAGAACTAGGAACAAGTATAATCTTGAGTATTTTTCCAATTCTAAATTGTAGTTCTGAAGCAAAGGAATAGTGAGGTTTTGTTAACTTCAGAAGACCCATTTCTGTGCTTGCCCACAAAATTATGGTGACTCTTTGAAGATATTTCATGAGGTCTTACTTAATTGTTTTTATGACAGCAATAAAGTGTTCCTCAGACATTTGGCCCATCTCACATTAGTGAGTCATATTCTTATGCTAGGACAGGCCATTTGATGTTCCTCCATTATGTCCCTTCTGGGTATATGATGACTCTATAACTCTATAGGTAGACTTGATCTGGAAAAGGTCCAAAGATGACATAGATTATAGAACAGCTTGGTAATGTCAAAAAGTTTTGCTGCAGAGGTCAATATCCCAGGACTGACAGAAGATTGTACTGCAGTTTATCTACTGTTCTTAGCTACAGTGAGGGAGAGTTGGGAACATTTCTGACCTCATATACTGCATACCCACCATTCCAGAGTACTTCACACAGAGTGGCTAAAACAACATACATTCACTCTCTCACATTTCTGGAGCCTGTGTGTTGAAAATAAAGGTTGAGCAGGGCTGGTTCCTCTGAGAACAATGAGGAAAATATCCGTTTGCAGGGACATCCCCCCCCCACAGCTACTGTGGTTTGATGGTGGTCTTTAGTGTTCTTTACTTTCTGCATTGACCTGGTCTCCGCCTTCATCACTAGATAATGTCCTTCCTGTGTGGAGATGCCCCAACGTACCCCTTCTATAAGAGCACCAATCAAATTGGAGTGAGGGGTCCACTCTACTCCAGCACTAGCTGATTTTAACTAATTGTATTTGTAACGACAGTAATCATGATATAGTCATGCCTTACCCCCAGTTGTGCAGAATATGACCACGTCAGAAATAGAATCACTACTTACAGTTTCTGGGCTACACGTTTCAACTTAGAGCATCTAGTCTTAGAGCTACCACTCTGGAAAAGTGCCCAATAAACAGTGCTTATGACATGACTATATTTTTCCCCAATTTCATGGAAGAAACAGGAACCTTTGGTCAACTATTTGAGGATCAGCTAGAGCCACATCAAGGGAAAAAGTATCCTGTACTCTGACACCACAGAGGGCTCAGTGAGAGACATGTGTGACCCGAGTTAAGGTGCAAGCAGATGAAATAGTAGGTAGACAGTTTTGTAGGTTCTACCATTACTATTGATGGTACCAAAGCATTACCTTCTGGAATGGCTGATTCTTTCCTTACAGATACAGCAACACAATGTTGGTCAGGGAGTAGTAGAGTCTCCTGATATAATGTAAAGGAAGCCATTTAGAATTCCCTGGAGCCACATGCTTTTTGAAAATGATGAACGGAGTTGACTACCACTTTCTTATCTCAGTGTTCAGAAAAAGGGATAAATGAGTGAGGAGAAGAGCATTGGGAAGAGAGGTCTCATATCCCTCCTTTGAACTTTGGACTTTAAATAGGCAGCTCTGTGTTCACTTTTGGTTGCTATATAGCCTGTTGATGTTAACTTCGAGACTTTAAGAATTCTCTTTTTCCCACAGGCTGAAACTTTGGAAAAGCTTTACAAGCTATTCTCCCCCAAGGTCTCACCACACAAAAACTAAGGTATTAAACTGGGATTTCAGATAGGGTTACAACTGGTAGGTGGGGCTTATGCCCATTGGTTAGCAACAGAATTGCTTCTCAGGCATCCACACAGCTGTCTTAACCTTCAAGCCAGTAATAAATAACTCATTGACTCATCACATTTTTAAATCCTCTGGTTTTTTTTTTCTACTTTCTCTTTGGTATTTAAAGACTAATGAGATTACAGTGGGCCAAACCAGAAAATACAGGCTATTTGCTCCATTTTAATGTTGGTTGATCAGTGATCTTAATTATATTTTCACATCAGCAACCAGGCTAGTATGGTTGAATAAACAGCAGGTGGGAATTTGGGAAGACCTCTTCTGCCAATCCCATGACTGGAACATTCTGCCAATCCCATGATCAGAAGACTCAGGATATTCATAACAATTAAATATTATTCAAATCTAGTATTTAAGCAATAGAAAGAATAAAACATTAACAAAGAGAAGTAAACTACAGATAATCATTTTTAATTTTCTTTGATTTGATCTTCATTTACTAGCAAAATCTTGAGTGACAGAATAAAATAAGTTAGAAAATATTTTAAATCTGACATCTCACAACTCTACAATTCCTGTGGACTTGAGGGTTGTGAAACCAGTCTCTAAGGCTAAATTCCCTCCTGTGTTGGTGGGCTTTGGTTAAACTTGACACAAGCTAGAGTCACCTGAGAAGAGGGAAACTCAAATGAGAAAATGTCTCCATATGACTAGTCTTTAAGCAAGCTTATAGTACATTAAAAATAAATAATGATTGACATGGGAGGGCCCAGCCCATTGTGGGCAGTACTAATCCTGCACATCTGGTCCTGAGGTGCATAAGAAAGCAAATTGAGCAAGTCAGTAAGCACCTTTCTTTCGTGATCTCTGTCTGAATTCCTGCCCTGGATTTCTTCAAAGATGGACTGTGATAAGCAGAAGTGTAAGCCAAATAAATCCTTTCCTCTCCATGCTCTTCTCGTGGTGTTTATTACAGCAATAGAAAGCTAAGACACCTCCCTTGCTTGTAACATCATCAGATAAAAGGTAAATAATACTAATGCTAATGATGTTATAAGAATCAAATTTGATAATTTCTAAGAACTACTTTGTAAATTATATACCCTAATACAAATGTGACTCATTACAATTATTATAGAACATCTAAACCTGATTCAGAAATGATTAAGTGTTCTCAATCTATTGAAATCTATTTCGTTCAGTAAAAGAGTAAACACAGAGGAAAAATGAATTTTGTGCACTAAGAAGTACAAATTGGTAGAAGCTTGTCCACCATTCATGAAAGGGGCATTCATGTGTATGCTTGAGTGTGTGTGTGTGTGTGTGTGTGTGTTCATGAGTATAGATTGTAATAGGAAGGTGCATGTTACACCTTGTACTGTGGTAGTTAAATGGGTATCATATAAAATCAGAGTCTAAAATAAAATAAGATTTTTAAAAAAATTTTATGTACGCTGGTGTTTTGCCTGTGTTTATGTCTGTGTGAAGGTGTTGGGTCCCCTAGAACTGGAGTTACAAACAGTTGTGAGCTGCCATATGGGTGGTGGGAACTGAACCCAGGTCCTCTGGAAAAGCAGTCAGTGCTCTTAACCACTGAGCCATCTCTCCAGCCCCCAAATAAATATTTTTTTTAAGTCACAATAAACTCTGGTAAAAGAGATTTAAACATAGAGAAAAGTCTGAAATAATCACTTCAAACCAAGCAAGTAGAGGTAACGTTGTAACAAAGAAAAAGACAAGGCATCTTCAGCCCTCAGGAAAGTCACCTGTTGTCACACTGGATGACATTGGTGTAGCTAGAGTTTTCCTGCCTGGCCCACGATCAGGATAAATCTCTTTCACCTGCCAGTCCCACAGCTGCTCAGACCCAAGCAAGTAAACACAGAGACTTATGTTGCTTACAAACTGTATGGCCGTGGCAGGCTTCTTGCTAACTGTCCTTATATCTTAAGTTAATTCATTTCTATAAATCTATACCTTGCCACATGGCTCGTGGCTTACCGGCATCTTCACATGCTACTTGTCCTGGTGGTGGCTGGCAGTGACTCCCTCTGCCTTCCTGTTCTTTTAATTCTCTCTGTTAGCCCCGCCTATACTTCCTGCCTAGTCACTGCCAATCAGTGTTTTATTAGCAACACATTTGCCATACAGAACATCCCACAGCACTTCCCTTTTCATTGGCACAACTCTGATCATATAGATGTGGCCAGGTGCCTTCCATGTCCCTCTAGTCACTAGCCCTTTTCTCAGCACGTCACTGTACACACTCATTCCAGCTCTAATATTCTGCATCCTAAAAATTATTACATTTATGTACTTATATAACATGAATTATGTGCAAAGCACTGTTCTATATTCCTTAATATTAACTTAAAGTGATCATCCATCTTCATAACACCCCTATAAAGTTGGAACTGCCATTAACTATTTATAGAAAAATGTAACTAATTTGTTTTCTGAATCTTTTTCTTTTTAAACTGTAACTTTATTTGGAACAGAAGTTTCTGGATATAATATTAACATTATCAAAATCTTTGTCTCATTTTTAAAAGGAGTATTTTTTTCCAAGTGGTTTTTTCTGTTCATGGCTTCTACAATTTACATCAAGAAAGGATTTGAAACACAGTTGCTCGCGGCTTTATCCTCATGCAAATGACAAAACATAGTCAGCCTCACTTTACAGACATCTTTGAAGTGCACACAGATTACCCTCACATAAAATGTATCCTGATTAGAGGTGACATTGTGATTTTCTAAATAGTGTCAGTTTTAATGAAGGAAAGTTCTTTCTCCACAAAACAGAAGGCACCACGTAGTCTCCTTTTTATTCGCGTGTCTCTTGAACAGCACTCATCTTTTCTGTATTTTAAAAGATCATTCTGTTCAAGATCTTTTAATTTATTCTTACGTTCACTTAATAAATATGATTAAAATCTGTCTTTCTTGTACTCTTAGCAGGAAAAGCATGTTCTTGACTTATTTTCTCACATTTTATTATTTTAGAAAAATATTATCAATTTTATCTTCATTTTGCTACCTCAAGGTCAGGTTAGAAATTTTAGGAAAATACACTGAAGTGGTATATTGCTCTGCCCTTGTCTACACTATCAGGTATTCAATTAGCCCTATGTGTGATCCTGACTAATAGACTACGCCTCATCTGTTCTGAAAGCTCCTGGGTACTGATGATAGATAGCAAAGGCCAGGGACTGGACTGAATGTACCCACTTGTACAGAAAGACATTTCCCTCAAAAGTTTCTGTAAACCTAAATTTCATTTTGTGTTTTTATCTTTCAAGTTTCAAGTATGTACCTGATATCTAAAATTCATATAAAGATATCATTAACATAAACAGTAGCTTAAAAATATTACTGTAGGCTGGAACATATGATATTTAAGACCAGAATACTTTTTATTTTATTTTAATTTTGAGACAGGGTCTTACTATGTAGCTCAGGCTATCCTAGAACTCACTATGTAGACCAGGCTGGCCTTGAACTCACAAAGATCTGTCTGCTTCTGCCTCTCAAGTACTGGGATTAAAGGTGTGCACCACCATGCCTGGCTTAGATCAGACTACTTCTTTAAAAAGATGAGTTTTATTTTTAACTGGGGCTGTGTGTGTACAGATGAACAACGCTGCCTGCAAAGGTCAGAAGAGGTCATCAGATCCCCTGGAGCTGGAGTTACAGGCACTGCTAGCTACCTCACACCGGTGGTGAGAACCAAATGCAGTCCTCTGCAAGAAACTTAACTGCTGAACTGTCCGTCTAACCCTAGACCAGAATATTTTGAGAAGCTAATCTAACTGTTTGTCTTAGTTTGGGTTTCTGTTTCTGCCATGATACTGCATGGTGAAGGCAACTTATAAAACAAAGAGTTTAATTAGATGCACAGAGGGTTTGAGGCCATGACCATCATGGCAGGGAACACCATGACAGCAGGCACACAACCATGGCACTAGGCGTCAGCTGAGGGTTCATAAGGAGACCCACAAACAGGAAGAAACAGAAAGAGCTAACTGAGAATAGCACTAGTTCATCCCCAATGGTACACCTCCCCCAACAAGGCCACACCTCCTATTTCTTCCCAAATAATTCCACCAACCGGGTCTAACTACTCAAACATATAGGCCTATGGTGGTCATTCTCATTCAAACCACCACATTGGTAGATAAATTGCATTTGTGAAGTCAGGGGAAATAATGTTCATTGAGAGTTAAACTCTACAAAACATGAGTAGTTTACTAGTTTGCCTCTTACACTAATGTTTTCATAATAGTTAACAGCATACTCCACTGTGGTCCTAAGACAATTGTCCCTAAGTAATACAGTCTCTAGACCAGCCCCAGACCCCTGTGTGCTAAGGGCCCAGTGAAGACATCCCTTAACACTTGATTTGGAAACTCACTCACCAGGCCCATTGCAAAGCAGGCTTCATGCTCTCTGATAGCTATTGCAAGGTATTTTGCAAACTTAAGTCACCATTGGAGTGAAAGGTGATCTAAACACAGACACAGCAATAACAGCTAATGTTTGTTTCATGTTTACATTGCAGGTACTCAATTACTTTATCACTATTGGTTGTTAGTCTATTTTTATCATCCAGATGAGAATTTTATTGGGAGAGTTTATAGTGTTAAGCCACAGACAGCCATGATGGAGCCATAAAAGGAGAGAGAGGCTTTACTTCCATTGGACAAGGGGAGCTTCTGGCTCTTAGAAGTTTGTAAAAAGTACTGGTCACCACATGACCTAGTCTACACGCCAGAAGTCATAAAGGAATCTACTAGTCAAGTTATAATCAAAGTTGCCTTGGATCTTAGTATCAGGAGAGGGCTTGCTTGTGTTATTATAATAACAAGGTAAAATCGAGCTTCTTGTCCTTACTTTTTTAACTGAGGAAACTGAAGCTTGGGAAGTCTGTACAGACAGACAGGAAGTGATAGAACTGTGTGGAAAGAGGAGAGTGATGTAGCTGGGCGGAGAGAGGCAGTAAGAGGCCAGGGACAGATATTTTTCACATCACATTTCATGGTATCTGTTAGATATTCTTTCTTTTCTCTTCCTTTTTTTTTGAGATGGGGGGTCTCACTATGTAACACTGGTTATCCTGGAACTCACTATGTTGACCAGGCTGGCTTCAAACTTAGAGAAATCCACATGCTTCTGCCTCTACCTCTGTCTCCTGAGTGCTGGGATTAAAGGCATGAAACATCACACCCAGCTTATTCTGTATTTCTTATATTAACCTTTCTGAGTAGCAGTCATCTACCCATCTATCTATTCACTAAATATCTTACGAAAACATTAAAATTCACTTACTTTGTGTAACAATGGCATGTAATTTATTCCATTAGCTTCTGCTGAC
The DNA here is from genome assembly GCA_902168405.1 of Peromyscus aztecus. NCBI lineage: Eukaryota > Metazoa > Chordata > Mammalia > Rodentia > Cricetidae > Peromyscus > Peromyscus aztecus. Next base: position 6,612 of record CABHPQ010140030.1, on the reverse strand, counting down.
ACATGAAGACGTTGAGGCAGAATTGCAGAATGTCTAGGTTTCAGAACTCTCTTACACACACACACACACATACACACACACACACACACACACATACACACACACACACCCCTATTCCCCCAGGGTTTTACTTTTCTTCCACTAGCATTCCTGACTGATTCCCACTGAGCACTGGATGCTTAAGAAGGGTCACAGATGTTCAGAAACCCATCTAGATCTCCATCAGGAGAACCAATAGAACCTAAGACCTGGAAGAAAAGAAAGACGATGTGAACAAGGTGAACAGCACTCCAGGGGTGAGACAGGTAGCCCTCTATTGATGGGGCTTGGAGGGACAGGGTCCAGTGAGACTGGCAGAACAGGGGACTAGAAGGGGTTCCAAGTAGGATGACGTCATAGGGGAGGGAGAAAAGGAGCGTTTCTGTAAGGAAGACAACAGATACATTTACAAGACAACTCACATTTTAGTAGAAACTTGACCCATGGCCTTGTATGAAATTAGGAAAGCATCTATGGAAAACTGTTGCCATCATTAAAATGTAGGAAAATGTAATGCATTCATTACTCCACAAATAATTACTTAGTACCCACTTTTGTGTCAAGTGATGTCTTAAGTACACACCCCTCCCCCAGCCCCTTGACCTTTCCCAAAAGCCTCCAGTAGCTGTCTTCGGACTCCTTTGCCTTGACGAATAAGGGTCTTTTCAACTTGACCCCACTCTACCATCTAGGCCCAGCCTTCCCATTTGATGTACAGTAATTTGTTAATGGTATTTCCTTGAAATGTCTTTCCTACCTTTCAACCTTGGTTTTCTCTAAATGCCCCTGTCATGGCTAGTTTTATGTCAATTTAACCCAACTAAAATCACCAGAGAGGAGTGAGCCTCCATAAGATCAGGCTATAAGGAAGCCTGTAGGATATTTTCTTAATTAGTGACTGATGTGGGGGCCCAGCCCATTGTAGGTGGTGACATCCTTGGGCTGTTGGTCCTTAGTTCTATAAGAGAGCAGGCTGAGCAAGCCATGGGAAGCAAGGCAGTAAGCAGCACCCCTCCATGGCCTCTGCATCAGCTCCTGCCTCCAGGTTCCTGCCATGTTTGAGTTCCTGTCCTGACTTCCTTCAGTGGAGGACTACAATGTGGAGGTGTAAGCCAAATAAACCCTTTCCTCCTGGACTTGCTTTTGGTCACAGCGTTTCATGACAGCAATAGAAATAAGACAGCCCTCTTCCCAGCATCTCCTCTGTCAAGGATTTACCATCTCTCAAGGCCCAGATATAATATTTCCTACTCTAAAGCTCAGTCTCTAGCTCCAGTTAATAACCACTCACAGGGACTTCCTCAATGCCCTTTGGACCTCTAAGAGGAACCTTTGGGGTTTTTCCTGAATTTTAATGAAGTTCGTAGGTCCACCTAGACACTTAATAGTAAACCCCTTAAGAAGGACAAAGTTTTTTTCACCTTTGCCTTGGCTTTGATAATTATGATGGCTATTCTTGGTAGTCAACATGACTACTCCTGGAATTACTAAAACTCAAGTGGCCAGCTACACCTGTAAAGATTTTTTTTTCCTAATTAAACCATTTGAAGTAGAAAAACCAACTTTTGATCCAAATCTTTTGAGGTGGGAAGATCCACCTTTAATCTAGATCTTTTGATGTGAGAAGATCCACATTTAATCTGGGCTACTCCTTCTGCTGGCATCGTATATAAAGGACATGGAAGAAGGAAGCTTTTGCTCTTTGCCTGCCTGCTTTTATTCTCACTGGCAAGTCCATTCCTTCTCTGATATCAGAGCCTACTTCTTTGAGATTCTGGCATAGACTGAACACCAGCAGAGACATCCAGTCTTATGGACTGAACCACTAGTGGGTTTTTGGACCGTCCATTGGTAAATAGCCATTGTTGGACTAGCTGGACTGTTGTAATTGTAATGGATTGTAAGCCATTCTATTACATACAGCCTATCATTCATATATATATGAATATATATATATATAAAATCATATATATTCATTCTATCAGTTCTGTTCCTCTAGAAAACCCTAAAACAAAGACCATATGTGCTTAGTAAACGTTTATTGAATGAAATTAGAAGTTGAGTTTTCAACACCTCAATTTTTAAAGATTAAGCAGAACCTAAGCCAGCATACCAATTTCCACTTTCCGTGTACGTTGCCAAATATCTTAATAACTTTGGCATTGGAAGAACTTTATTTCATTTCTGGAGTGCTTTATAAATATTCTCTAATTAACCCTCCAATGGCCCTGGGATGGCATATTGAGTGACTCTTGTCCCTTAGACTATCGCTCTTCTGAAGGTATGGGGCTGGATCTTTCCCAGAGCACAGGCAAAGAAGGAAACTAGTAGGTTCCAAGTGCTTGTCAATCACACAGAGGGGCTGTGGCTGGGGGATTAACACTCTGAAAGCAAAAACATTCCTTTCTCTTTCTCCTTTTTCTTTGTTAGCAACCACATTCTGTTCTGACTTTTAAATGTTAATTTTTATAAACTCTAGAAAATGATTCAAGTCCCCTATAGCCAATCTATTTTTGTAAAGACCAAATGTCCAAAGCAAAAATATAAATTTGTATATACAGTTGTGTTCAGAGGGAGAGAAAAAACGATGGTTAAATGCACTAAGAAGCATCTTTCAGATGCAGGCAACTTTAACCCAAGCCATTCTGGAAACTAGGCTTGGTAGATAAGTATGTTCAAAAGTTAATTTTAACACAAACATCATGAAGCTGGCTCTCTGTCACAACATTCATTTCACACACAAAAAATGAGGTTCTGCATAATTTTATAGAATCATATCCTCTAGCTAAATTACACAGAATCATACATATACAGCTTATACCTATGAAAGAGTTTTCCCCTCAGATTTACTGCTCTGAGATATCATAGAACTGTGTCTAATTTAATTTTCTCCAACATATTACACAATTTCTTTTAACACCAATAACATGCTAAGCACCATACCAATATTAAGCATATGTAAAAGCATATCTTGTACTGTAGTTAAGCATGTATACTAGTATTCCTAAGAAATTATAGGCAGATTGCCTACAAAGGCATCATTATCAACATATCTCTTGATTTCATGCACACTAAAGCACTTAATATTTAAATGGCGTAACACTTGAGCACATTATCTCATTTAAGCAACGTTAAACTCAGAAGATATGATCTAGGGTTCAAATCAAAGAGGCATACAGTACTGATCCCTTTTATGAAGGGATCATTTTCAAAAGTTTTGGTGAATGTCCGAAAGCACCAGGAAAAGTTGTGAACCAACATGTATGTAGTGCAGTGTGGATACACTGGACAAAGGGATGAGTTGTGGCCTGGGTGAGACCCATGAAGAGTTCACCATGCTACTCAAAACAGTATACAGCCTTAAACTTTTCAGTTATTTCTGGAATTTTCCACTTAGTATTTTTAGACCACAGGTGAACGGAGTAAATGAAAACAAGAAAATGAAACCACAAATGGGGGGATGACATTCTCTATTAAGTTGTTCAAGGGATAGAATTAAGCTTTCCCTTCAAAATTGCTGTAGCAAATACACGACCCCAATCCATATCCTCAGACTGGCAGTGTGTATTCTTAATGTGTGTTCAGGGTGTATTGTCATAGACTAGCACATATTCTTGAAATGATATAGCAAAGACACGTCACCTCTGTGGTCGTCCTCCAAAATCATATAACTTTGACCTAGCAATCAAACACCAGGAGAGAGACATTATATAATACATTTGACTAGTATTCTTCACAATTCTCAAGATCATTCAAAACAAGGACTGTCACTACCTGAAGGTCGCTAAGGAGACATGGCAATTATGGTTAGTCACTTAGATAAAAACCTGGAACAGAAAAAAAAAAAAATTAGGTGAAAAGTAGGAAACATCAGTAACACATGGCTTCATTAATATTAATGTGTCAGTATTGGTTCATCAATTATAGCAATGCGCCATGCAAGTGTAGAGTATTAGTAATAAAGGGAAACAGGTGTGGGATACACAGGAAATGTTTGCAGTCTTCACAATTCTTTTTTTTTTCCAAACCCTTAAAAGTTCTAAAATAAAAGCTCAGTTTAAAATAATTTGCACCAAAGAACAAGTGCCGATACCTATATCCAGGAAAGAACTCAGACATAGAATATGTAGAGAAAGATGGGGTGGAGAGGTGGCTCAGCATTTAAGAGTACTTGCTGCTCTTACAGAAGACTGAAGTGACAATCTAGTACCCAGGTCAAGTGGCTCACAACCACCCGTGACTCCAGCACCACGGTATCCAACAACGCCTCTGGTCTCTTCAGACACTGCACTCCCATGCACGTTACATGCATGCACATACAAATACACATAAATTTAAAAAGTAATAAATCCTTATTTTAAAAATGAACAGATTTGTGTCAGAATATATATTTTAAAACAATATGCCGAGGAGGAACTAAAACATTTACGAAAGTGAATATGCCAATGGCAAGATAGAGAAGACAGTGATTAGCAACCACCCACTTGTCAAGAGAGAACAAACTAAAACTATAAGGAACTGTACCACTTCCACCAACATGATCACAGCTTTAAAAATGTAACAGCACTAAATCCTGGTGTGAAGAGGGGAATCATGACATTGATGCTGGGAAGGGGTATTGGTAAAACTACCCTGAAAAGCTAGTGTCTATTCAAATAAATGGCTTACATCCTGAATGCCACTGCATGAATTATAATAACCCCAAATCTAAATAACCACAATCTACATCCCACCAACAAAGAAAATGGGTAATAATTTGTGCATGCACATAATGGGATATTAAACAATAAAAAAGAGACATACAGTGACCACATATAAACAATATAGGTGAATCTCACAGAAATGAACAAAGGAGCCAGGCGTACAAGGGTCCTACCATACAATCTGGCAGAAGACAGATCTGAACTATGGAACTGAGAGATGAGAATCCACAGGCTGTTTCTTGTTTTTGCAGACTGCCAATCTATTATAGAATCCTACCTCCAGCCTTCATTGTAAAAACTTCCATTTTAAAAGTAACAACATGTCTTAACTCTAAGACAGTATTTCTTAAATGATAACCACTGACTTTCAGCAGTCTTTAAAAGGAATGAAATATTTGTTAAATGTGAGGCAACCAAGAAACATATAGCTGTGTCTTGGTATCTATGTCTCCAGCTGAGCAAAACTGCCTCTTTGCTGTTAAACACCCTTCAGGCTGTAGATAGGCTGTTCTCATTATAGTTTTAACTAAGGACCAAGGGATGTTCTTCCATGTGTGTACTAATGAATGGTCTATATCCTCAAAAGACCTCAGCCTCATTATAATATCATTTGCATTGAGGTTTTGGACTCCCCTCCCACTCTCTGGGCTTTTCTAGAGGATCATGGGAAGAAATGCTTTAAAAGGGAGACCCTGACAGCTACAACTTGGGAGGAGAAAAAGGATCACTTTCCCTTATGAATGTGCCCTTTGCCTCATAAATATTTATAAAAAACCATACCCATTCCAATCATCAGACCGTCAAAACACAATCTTTACAAAGCCATAGAGAAAATACGAGTCTTAGATATCTGATATTAAAGAGTTACTGTTTATTTGTAATGCTAATCTTAGTGGCTGCATTCTCCATGGGCAGCCCTTGTGTTTTCTTTAATATAAAGTTTTATTGTTTAATTTTAAAGTTACACATAAAAGTAAATAGTCAGAATGATAACAGGATCTATTTTATGTCCTTGTTTGTTCAGGTTAGTATACCAAGTAGTGGGTGTTATTACAGCCTTTGCAGGATGGTCCATTAATCATTCTCCTCCACCACCATCACCACCACGCTCCTCCTTCATTCTCTGGAACTTCTCTTACTGTTCCCCTTAATTTCCAAGTAGATCCACTGGCCACTTTTGTTGATGAGGACAGGAGAAAGAACCTTGAGACAGTTAGACCTGGGACCACTCACGAGCCGCCCTGCTTCTTGTCCTTGACATCTAGTTCTGTCTTGGCCAGAACCAAGAAATACCCTTGCATCTCTCAGCAGTTCTGTCCCAGATGGTGACCAGAAATACCAGAAATAATCAAGTACCTTGATTTGTGTTCTTTATTTTTCCTCTCGGTGCTGGTTACTTTTTGTCAACTTGTCACAAACTAGAGCTACCTGGTACCCTAGTTAGGGTTTCTATTGTTGTGACAAACACATTATGACCAAAACCAAAGGGGTTTATTTGTTCACAGCTCCATATAATAGTTCATCATCAAAAGCAGTGAGGGCAGGAACTGATGCAGAGGTCATGGAGGGTGCTGCATTCTGCCTTGTTCAGCCAGCTTTCTTCTATAACCCAAAACCTCCAGCCCAAGGATGGTACCATCCACAGTGGGCTGGGCCTTGATAACCCATTAAGACAATGCCTTATAGCGGGATCTTACAAAGACATTTCTCAACTGAGTCTCCCTCCTCTCTGATGACTCTAGCTTGTGTCAAGTTGACCTAAAACTATCCAGCGCCCCTGGGAAGAAGGAACCTCAACTGAGGGATTGCCTCCATTGGACTGGACTACAAAACGAGGGCATTCTCCTTTCCTACACCAACTTAAGGAGCA